>BHFT01034194.1:0-14209 GCA_004320025.1 Laticauda laticaudata
ACTTCATCGAAACGTTGCCTAGATACTTCCAATTCTACGCGGGAGAAAACCCGAATAACCAAAGATCCATATACATATATGTGTGTGTGTGTTTGTGTGTGTATGTATATATGTATATACTATTTTAATAGATGATAAATAAAATTAAGACAAAGTTAAAATATGTTTATAAAACAATCTAACCAACATACATAAGATCCATGATGCACTCTGTATCAAATTATAGTGTACACACCAAAATTAGTGTTATATGGGCAATATGTTTCCTCCTTTTTTCAACAACACATGCGTGTTTCCCCCTTTTTTGAACAATACAGCCTTAAACTTCCAGCATAAAAATGTTTATATGCTTCTATGCACATTTTTACGAATGCCATAAATCACTGGAGATACCAATTGTGTTTGTTGAATATTAATGGATATAGTTTGTTTAAAATTATTTTCTTGTCTTCAGATTGCTAAAAATTTAGTAGCATGTTTCAGAAAGAAAGGTAGTCTTTAATTTCACAATTGCAATACATTGAAAACTTTGTAGAATGTCTAAATTCTTATTATTTTTAGTAAATATAATTCATATCACTAGATCTATTACTGCTGACCACAGGTTGAATCGATTAATGGTAATGAACTAAATTTGTAAACCTAAAACAGGAATCACCAAACCCCGGTCTGTGGCCCAGTACCAGTGTGAAGCCCATTGGGAACCAGGTTGCACAAGCAGCGGATGAGCGCACGAATGTCCATTTGTCTAAGGGCATATGTGTGAAATCAACACCTCTCCCCCTTGCAGATCCGCACAGCCAGAAAGGTTGGAGACCATTGACCTAAAACAGCTAAGGGAGTACAGGAGCCATCTTTCACTACCCTTGAACTCTTCAAATCTATTGAAGACTAGACAGGCTACATGTGATTGGAGCTGAAGTTCAACCCATCTGGCAAATGATCATTGGATGGAGGGTTGAGAAATCTCTCCTTAACCATTATGGAATAGGAATTGTTGAGGGGGATTCAGTAGTAAAATGGCAAAGATTGAATAACACATTCTCACCTCTGGTCCATGTTTCCCATTCTATAAGATTTAAAGCCCCTGTTGGACTATTTCTGTGGAATTTAACAATTTGAATTATTTTTCTGAAAACAAAAATGCTTTAAAAACAAAATCAATAAATGTGATGCAGATGTCATCACAAATGTAAGTATATAATACTCGCTGGGTTGTGGACCTATGTAAAGGGCATACATATTAAGCATTCTACATTGATAAACTAGGCAAACACACAACAGCTAAAATAAGAAAGCTGTTGCTAAATCTTGCTCTCAGGCAATTATTTTAATAGTTACTGTCCAGAATTTCACATACCTGAATATAATGTGCCTTGTGCGCAAAAGCATGACAAAACCATTTCACAGAGAAAATGTTCTCTTCATGCTCACAACAACCTACAGTAAAAACAGTGAAGTATGGGGTCTTTTAGAAATTGCTGAACCATAGCTGACAGCACTCAGCATAGCCAATGGTGACAGATGATGGGAGTTGCAATTCTGTAATATCTGGTAGGCTGAAAGTTCTCCAATCTTGATCTACATGATATAATCCTCCACAAATTCTCTAAAGCAGTGTTTCTCAACCTTGGCAACTTTTAAGTTGTGCAGACTTCAACCCCCCCGATACCCTTATGCTGCTGGCTGGGGAATTCTGGGAACTGAAATCTACACATCTTATGAAGTTGTCAAGGTTGAGAAACACTGCTCTAATGAAATGAAGTGGGTTTGAGTAAAACAAGATAGAACAGAAATTACAGTTGTTCCTGAAAATGGACTGAACGTGCTATGCAAAGCCTTCCGCTCAGGATGAGAAATTCCAACGTTTTGGATTTAGCTGTCTTGTGAATCATATGACTCTTGCAGTATAACAATTGGGACGTTTGTGCCCATTCCAGTACAACTAACGTCAAACAAATAAAGGTGTGAATAGAGGCAATAAAACATGGTGGGAGGGGAAAAAGGAAAAATATAAGCACATTGTGAATTGACTTGCATACACTTTGGATAGCAGTAAAAACTGAACAATCGATAAGCTAAGTGATAAGTTTATGAATTTATTTTGCTACCTGAAGTGGAATAGAAAATGGTGTTCCTCCTAAGTGCTGGATAACAAAGATTTTACTACTTTTTTATGGCATTCAGATTACCTATCTGATGCACGCCCTCTTTTTTCTGGTTATTTCATTTATTCCCTTCTACATCATCTACCACAAAATAAAGCTCTATCTTTTAAAAAAAAATCAAAATTTGTTATTGCTTTTCACGGATATGGGACTATCAGAGCAGATTAAATACATGCGGGGAAAACCTCAGGGCACAGTTAAAAGAATGAAGATGACAGCACTGTTTCGATCACACCATTTTGGCTGCTATCATGACTTTTTGACTGTACCCTGCAGATACCTCTGAATTATTGTAAATCTAAGATAAAGATCTGGGAATTCTCTTACACTACAACTGAGATTTTGCATAAGACTGCTACCCAACGCATTCATCCTCAGTGCCTCTTTGTGTCTATTAAAATATCCAGATCTTAGAAATAAATCTGAGATTGAGACAAACTAGAAAATAGTTCAAGGGAATAGTACAGATGTGGTCTTTCTGTTTCAGGGAGAAAGAAAGGCCTGAAAGAGTCACCAGGTGGATCTTTAAGCGAGATGCAGAGCAAAGTTAAATGTAAATAAAATTTGATTCAGGTCAAATGAAGTTAATCCTGCAGACCAGTGGGATATGCTACTGGTTCGGCCCGGTTCTGGCATACCAGTAGCGCCGAAGGTCAGCTGGCAGAGAACCAATTCACTCCAAGTCTCTCCAACACCTTGCAGTTGGGCCAATCTATCCACACAGGCTCCCATACTGACCTTTATTTCCTGCTTTTGAAGCGCAGCTGCTTTGCGCAGCACAGCAGATTGCCGCATGTCAGCTGTTGAAGCTACAGGGAGAGTGCAGGATTGCAGGTGGTGAGTAGGAAAGCCTCTGTGCGTGCACAAAGTACACATGTGTGCCAAGTATGTTCGCATGCGCAAAGCGCGCCCATCAAGCCACACCCACCAAACCGGTGATAAATCACTTAGAAACCCACCACTGCTGCAGAGTCTCAATCAGGGAAAAATAAAACAGCTATCCATTGTTCCTTAGCAGCTAGTCTTCCACAGATTAGAAATATACAAATCAGTAATCACTGATTGTCCCGCTGATTTCAAAGGCATTGTGATAAACTCAGAGGTGGTATTCAGCAGGTTCTGACCAATTCGGGCAAACCAGGAGTGGAAATTTTGAGTGATTTGGACAACCAGCAAATACTGACTGGAGATTTTACAGTATCCTTTCCCTGCCACACTCACAAGCCACACCCACAGAACCGGTAATAAAGACATTTGAATCCCGCCACTGGATAAACTATAATGAAATTTTTATAGTTTTGGCTTTAGATCTCTGTGAATTTATAGAGTTTATTTGATTCTTGTAGTCCTCTTAAACCATTGATTTAATGATCAAAGTTACAGCATTGAAAAAAGTAACTTATGACTTTTTTTTGCATGACCACTGCAGCGTCCCCAAGGTCATATAATCAAAATTCAGATGCTTGCCAATTTGCTCATATTTATGACAGTTGCAGTGTCCTGGAGTCTCGTGCTCACCTTTTGTGACCTTCTGACAATCAAAGTCAATGGGGAAGCCACATTGACTTCACAACCATATTACTAACCTAACAACTGCAGTGATTCACTTCACATCTGTGGCAAGAAAGGTCATAAAAATAAAGCAAAATTCACTTAATAAATGACTTGCTTAGCAAATTTTGGGCTGAATTGTGGTGGCAGGTTGAGGACTATATGAATTTCTAAAAGCCCCAATAAACAGTTCATTGGGTGAACTCAGTACATATGAAGTCAGTTAAAAAAAAAGTTTCCTCTAAGGAGGTGTAGCTAGTATTCAGTGCAAGCTATTGAAGTGCTTTTAATTTTGGCTACAGTTCTTCCTACCTGCTACATAAAATATGACATATGTTTGAATATGAAGAAATCATCAATGTTTTGGGTCAAAAAGGAGGACTTTTTTCAAAATCGAAAATAGAATTCACCAAATTTAGTATCTTGAGGTCTTCCAAAGGTTTCAGAGATTTGGACAACATAGACAACATTCTTTACACTGAGTTGCACCACCTATGTAGTTTGAGATAGAAACATGGAAGCTGCTTTGGCTTTTCAAAGTTGGCCTGCACTCTCACTTCATATTATGCTATAATTGTGCTTTGACCTCCAGAGAGGCTCTTAAGGAGACCAATCTGTTTCAAACCCAATTTATTTTGGAAAAGGCCCTATCTGAATTTGGATTTCCTCAGGACAAAATAACACTATCTGCCCAAATCATAAGGCAATAGATCTGTGAGTTTATGTGTTCAGAGTTAGAATGCTCTGTATAATTGACTACATTTAATTTCACTTAGAACCACTTAATTATGTGTGAAGACTTCCATGAAGCCTCTTAATAAAACCTTTGGTGCTGGAAACTGTTCTGCCTGAGCAGAAAATGGTTGATGATTGCCCATTGATTATTAACATGGCAATGAAACGGTCTGAATTATAAAGCCATTTGTCTACCACTAGTGTGGTGTTCAGTTTATATCTTGATTACCTCTCCTTTGTCTCAGTGAAACTGCAGACAAAGAAGGTTTTGGTTTAAACTTAAGCCCCTGTCACACAGCACCAACGGATGGAAAGAGGATGTAAAATGGAGAGAACCACTTGCCATCCATTGGTTAACGCGATGCTTCTGTTCTCTACTCACTGCGTCCGTTTTTCATCCTCTCTATCCGTCCAGCATCCGTCGACTGACATTTCCTCCGCTCAAAAAGTTTTGAGCTGCACAAAACTTTTTGAGCGGAAAATGTATCCAATGCGTCCGTTCTGCATCCGCAGAACGCATTGGGGAACATCCATTCTAAACATCCGTCTGTCATCCGTTATGCCGTCAGCTATATATCGCTAGGCATTCGCTGCGGCATCCGCGCACTACAGAAATCCGCTCCAGCGGAAACGGACACAGGGAGGGAAGCCGAAAAAGCGGATCGGAACAGACACACAGCGTTAGTAGCACGGTATATATATATATGAAAAGGCACATGCAGCTTCGCAGTACCAAGCATTAAAATGGAAAAAAACATTTGCAGAGGGGACATATCTCAGATATTAGGATGTCCTGCAGATGCCTGGAGGATGCAAAAAGGACAGACCGAGCCGGAAAACGCTCGTATCTGATAAAAGGGGGAGGAACTCACCATTATCTCACTTTCAGTCCAGGCAGTCCCCCTCCTGTGCAGACCTCTTCAGCCTTCAATCTGGCTCTTGTCCCTTTCCACAGCATCCCAGTCCCATCTCACATGGAATCATCACACACTCCTTTGGTACCATCACATCATTCTACAACAGTGCGAAGCCTCTACAGCTCTTTCAACCTGTTCTACGCGAAGAAAAGGAGGTGGTCCAAGAAGTGGTCCTGGTCCGAAGATGGATTGCCAGAAAGAGCCAGAAAGCTTACAGACTGTATAACAAGCCTGATGGTCGGAGGCTGAGGACTGAAACCCTCGTGGCATTCCAGAATGTACATGAGGACGCAAACAGCCATGTTTGAATGGAAGTTGTGGAGCAGCTGAGAACCCAGTTGACCAAGCAGAGCACCAACTTCCGGCCCAGCCTGGTACCCTGGGCTCAAGGTGGCACTCAACTCTGGCGCCACTGCCTGCAGGGACAACCTACAGGAGCATGCTAGTACGGGCTGGAGGGTGCCACAACCAAACACCATCAGCATCTGTGGTCAGAAGAATTAAAGTGCGCCATCCTCGAAGAATTACCTGAGGAGCTTCCTCCGATGCCTCTCCACTGAAAAGGCTGGAAAGAAAGTTGCAGAGACGTGATCAGAAGTGGAACTTTCCCCCCCACACCGTTGGAGCCATAGAATGGGAAGCACGTGGCCTGCAAAACTCCGCCAAGCCTCAAGTCAGGTCCACTTATTTCAACTACAAGGGCTTCTTCAGCATCATTCCTCTCGCCATGGCGATGCTGATACTACAAGTTCATTTACATCGATAGCTTCAGGCACGGGTCAGCTTGCAGATGCCCAGGTATACAACGCCAGTCAACCTCAAGGAGGGGCTGGAAACGCAACCTCATCATGGGCTTCCAGATCCATACATCCTGCCCAACGACAACACCAAGATGTGCCCTACACATTCATCATGGGGGATACGCCTTCTCGAAACCTACCTCATGAAGCCCTACAACTCCAGAAATGCCTCAACGCCATGAAGAAAGGATCTTCAACTACAGGCCTGTCGCAGGCAGGTGGGTGGTGGAGAACGCCTTTTGGCAATCCTGGCCATCAGTTCCAATTGGTACTCTCACCACCATGCCAGCATCGCCCACAGAAAAGTGAGAAGGATCGTGAAGCTTGCCTGCACCTGCCACAATCTCATGCAACACCCCGCTACCCAGTGTTGAGAACAGGCCTTGGTGGACCTCTCAACAACGGCAATGGGGACCAATGAGCCTGGGGATGGAGGCAAGGGTGAAACCTGATCGAACACTGAGATGTGCAAGGCCCACAGAGCTTCACAATGAAGGGAAGAAGCAGTCGCAACTCATCGAAACACTGGTGCAACTCCCCCAGATGGGAGGCAGTGGGGTGGCAAGCTGAGGATGGTAGATTGCCTTAATGGATGCTTCCTCAGCCTGTCTCATCACACTGATGGAGATTGGGCCCATGTATGTTGGGTGGCCCTACAATGAACAAGGGCAATTTAATAAAGAGTTTGTGTTTAATGTTTGAAATGTGTTGATCAATGAATATATTGTTATTGATGAATAAAGGCCAAAGGTGTGGGCACCTGGGAGGGTGGACATACAAGTCCCAACTATGCTTGCACTGGAGGCTTATCTATCCACTGCTTATCCTTACCTGCATCCACAGGTATCCTAACCGCATCCCACAGCTATTACCTCAACCAGGTTATCCCTGCCATCCCACAAGCTATTACCCATCCCAAAGGTATCCTGCCACTCCCCAGCAGCTATTACCCATGCAAAGTATCCCGCCATCCCACAGCTAATTAACCATTCCCAAAGGTAATCCTTACCCATCCCACAAGCTATTAACCCATCCCAAAGGTATCCCTGCCATCCCAACTGCTATCCTTACCCATCCCACAAGCAATAGCAGAAGGCTTAAACCCATTTAAAAAGTTTTCCACAAGACTTTAATTGACATAAAATAAATGAAGCAAGTGTGGTGGAAGCAAAGATAAACTTATTAATAACAAACTGTAAAACAAATGACCCAAGTTGGTCCCAAGCAAAAGATAAGTCAACAGGTAGCCACGCATCCAGTCTCTGGCAACTCTTCTTAGTCACTCTGAGGCATTCCCAGTCTCAGGGGTGAAGGTCCAGGTGCTGTGGAGGTGGCCTGCTGCTGAGTGCTGGTCGAGCGTCATTGGGGGTGCTGGCCCCGAGAGGACAACAGGGGATGGTTGTGGGAGGACAGCTCTCCAGAGAGCGGTTTCAAGTCCTGTGAATGTTGAGAGCCCCTTCATCCAGGACATGGTGTCCCAGCCCCACATGACCGATGACAAGATGTTCTGAGGCCGGGCTGGCTGTGGGGTTGGAAGAAGGAGGGGTGTAGTTGGGGAGTCTGGGTCTGCAGCTGAGCGAGGTGAGGCGTGGGTGGGCATCTGTGGCATGGTAGCATCTGTGGCATGGTGGGCATCTGTGGCGTGGGTAGCATCTGTGGCAGTCGGGGCATCAGTGGCATCCGGTGGCACCGTGGTCGTTCGATGTAAATCCTGTTGCCTGACTGGGAAAGGGCTGCTCTTGTGCTCGCTGGAGCTCCTGGTAAGCCGTATGCCTTGGTTTCGGTGAGGGCCTGTGGAAAGCCTTGGAAGGGCAGTGACATCACCCTTGGCTGGTGAGGCAGACCTGGACTGGGTGGGAAGCAGGTTCAGCTGGGTCCTAAAGAGGGTTGTTTGAATGAAATAAGTGGATCCTGTCCTTGGATTCACCTGGTACTAGTGATTCCGGACATATTCCATAGAGGGTCTGTTGAACGTAGGGAGAAGGGCTTGCGGTTGGGTGGGACAGTCGGTGTGTACCAGCTGAGAG
Source organism: Laticauda laticaudata (assembly GCA_004320025.1). NCBI lineage: Eukaryota > Metazoa > Chordata > Lepidosauria > Squamata > Elapidae > Laticauda > Laticauda laticaudata. The sequence continues at coordinate 8,199 of BHFT01034194.1, forward strand.
AGGAGATCTCACCGCTGCTGTCTGATGGTGTCCCTGATTCTCACAGGACAGTGTGGTCCTGCCCCTCTGGTCCTGGCTCTAGCCTGCTTTCTGCTGAGGTGGAGTGGGGGTGGATGTGGGGTTGTCTCTGGTGAAGTGCCCTCTCCTTGCTCCCCACTGGTGTCCAGGGGTCCTCCATGCGCTCCACCATGGAGTGCAGCTTGTCGGGGGGGTCCCTCTGTCCGTGGCATGCCCTCCACAGATAACCTGCCTGGACACAGGATGTTTGATCTTGGCCAGAAGAGGACTGGCTCTGGCGGGCTGCAGAGTGAGGGTAGACAGAGGGGCCTGCCCTATTGGTGCGGATCTCTACCCCTCCAAGACAGCTGCAACTTGGCCATCACGTAAGGTCCGTCCAGTCGGCTGAGCTTGACCGCGGCATGGCCAGACATTCTTCCAAGGTGCAGCTTCCGCCTTACCAGGGTGTGCAATGTGCCTTCCACCAGCCGAGGAGCCTCCGAAGTGTAGCCGCAGGCCTCTCCGCCTTCTCTCTCCAAGCAGCCTGCTTCCTTTTGGTGTCTCGATAGAGCCGTGTGTCCCCTTCGCCAAAGATACTCGTTCTCCCAGCCATTCCAGCAACCTCAATCCTCATGTTCCTCTTGCGATGGAGTTAATTGACTCACTCTCTGGCCGTTCCGTTCACGCGTAATGGCCCTCTTCCTCCCTCTGGCAGGGGCCATCCTGGGCCCTCATCAGAGGGCTTTCGAGGTTGTAGGGGCTGCTCCACACACCACCCACCCACGAGCAGCAGCAACAAACCAACAGTCAGCAAGCAAAAGCAGTGAACCAAGCATGAACCAGCCAGCAACAGGATCACAATCAGCAGTAGAAGTAAGCACCAGCACACCAGCAGGACCTGGGAGCACCACAGGACCAGGACACCACAGGAGCACCAGCAAGGACCAGGAGCACCAGCCAGGACCAGCAGGACCAAGGACAACCAGCTGACCAGCAGGACCAGGAAAGCAGCGCCAAGCAGAGTAAGCACCAGCAGAAGCACGCAGCACAGGAGCAGAGCACCACAGAGTAAGCCACCCAGCAGAAGCGCCCAGCACCAGGAGCAGCATCCAGCAGAGAAAGTACCAGCAGAGCACCAGCACCAGGAGCAGTGCCAGCAGAAGCTTCCAGAGCACCAGAAGAGTCAGCCCGAGCAGCAGAAGCCCCAACAGAAGCAGAGTCAGGGCCAAGGGGTGGGATGCCAGCCCTGGCAAGAAGGACAGGGCTAACCATTCCCAACCCCTTGGCCCTGACTCTGCTCTGTTGGGGCTTCTGCCTCGGGCTGACTCTTCTGTGCTGAGCTTCTGCCTGGCACTGCTCTGGTGCTGGTGCTTCTGCTGGTACTTATCTGCTGGTGCTGCTCCTGGTGGCTGGGGCTTCTGCTGGTGCTTACTCTGCCTGGTGCTTGCTTCCTGGTGCTGGTGCGTTTTGGGTGCCTTACTCGTGCTGGCGCTGGCCTCCTGGTTCCTGCTGGTCCAGCTGGTGCCTCCTGGTCCTGCTGGTGCCTGCATGTGCTCCTGGTCCTGCTGGCTCCTGGTGCTCCTGGTGCCTGCTTGGTGCTCCAGGTCTGCTGGTGCTGCATGGTGCTTAACTCTACCTGCTGATGATCCTACGGTGCTGCTTTGGTCTGCTGGTCCTGCTTTTGCTGCTAAACTGTTGTTGGTTGCTGCTGCTCGTGGTGGTTGGTGTGGTGGAGCAGCCCTACAACCTCGAAGGCCCTATGATGAGGGCCCGAATGGCCCTGCCAGAGGGAAAGAGGCATACGCGGAACGAGAACGGGCAGAGGAGTCAATACTCCATCGAAGAGGAACATGAGGATGAGGTGCTGGAATGGTCTTGAAGGGAGACCGAGTATCCTTTGGCGCAGGACACAGGCTCTATGAGACACAAAAAGGAAAGCAGGCTCTTGAGAGAGAAGGCGAGAGCCTGGGTACACTTCGGAGGTGCTCCTCGGCGTGGAAGGCACATGACACCTGGTAGGGGAAGCTGGCACGAAGAAGTCCTGGGCCCAGGCCGCGGTCAATGCTCACCCGCTGGGGAGACCTACGTGATGCCAGTGCAGGCTTCTTGGAGGGTGAGATCGCCACCAAGGAGCAGCCCCCTCCTGTCTAACCCTCACTCTCAGGCAAGCCCGCAGAGAGCAGTCCCTCTCTGGCCAAGAGTCAACTCCTGTGTCCAGGCAGGTACTGTGGAGCATGCCACGACAGAGACCCCCCCGACAGCTGCACTACACATGTGGAGCGCATGGAGGAACCCCTGAACACAGTGGACAAGGAGAGGGCACTTCCACGCAAGACCCAACCAATCCACCCCAGCCCACCTCCACAGAAAGCAGCATAGAGCCAGAACCAAGAGGGGGCAGAGCCACACTGTCCCTGCTGGAGATCAAGAGGACACCATGCAGAAGCAGCGTAAGATCTCCTCTCTCAGCTGGTACACGACACCGGACGTCCCATCCCCAACGCCAAGCCCTTCCTCACCTACGTCAACCCAAGACCTCATGATATGTCCGAATCACAGTACCAAGGTGATAAGGACAGGATCACTGATCTTCTTCACACCTCTAGACCCAGTGAACCTGCCTCCACCAGTCCAGGTCTGCTCACCACCCAAGGTTGATGTCACTGCCCTTCCAAGGCTTTCCAATCAGGCCTCACCGAACAAGGCTACGCTACCAGGAGCTCCCAGCAGCACAGGCCCATGCCCTTCCCAGTCCGGACGGTACATCGAACACCACCGGTCCACCGATGCCACTGATCCACCGATGCCAACAGATGCTACCCACGCACAGATGCCACCCATGCCACTCAGATGGCTACCCATGCCACAGATGCACCCACGCCTCACCTCGCTCCAGCTTGCCGAACACAAGAACATCAACCACTACACCCCCTTCTCCACCCCACAGCCAAGCCCCGGCGCCTCAGACATCTTGTCATCGGTGTGGGGCTGACACCCCATGTCCCTGGAGGAAGGGCTCTCACATCACAGGACTGAGACACAGCTCTCTGAGAGCTTCCTCCCCACACCATCCCCTGTTGTACTCTCGGGCACAGGCACGCCCATGACGCCATCAGACCAGCTACATCTCAGCAGCAGCCACCTCCACAGCACCTGACCCTTCACCCTGAGACTGGGAATGCCTTCAGAAGTGACTAAGAAAGTGCGAACTGTGGTTGCTACCTGTTGACTTATCTTGCTTGGGAACACTTGGGTCATTTTGCTTTTTACAGTTTTGTTATTATAAAGTTTAATCTTTGCTTCACACAACTTGCTTCTTAATTTAGTCAAATAAAGTCATTGTGGAAAATTTTAGAAATGGTTTTAAGCCTTTGCATGCTTGTGGGATGGGTAAACAGGATAGCAGTGGATGGGCAGGGATACCTTGGAGGTAATAGCTGTGGGAATGGGTAAGGATACCTTTGGAATGGGTATAGCGTGGGATGGCCAGGGATACTTTGGATGGTATAGCTGTGGGATGGGCAGGGATAAACTTTGGGATGGGTAATAGCTGTGGGGATGGGCAGGATACCTTTGGGTTGGGTAATAGCTGTGGGATGGTTACGGATATACCTGTGGCGCATGGGTAAGGATATGCAGTGGGATAGATAAGCCTCCAGTGACAAGCATTAGTGGGACTGTATGGTCCACCCTCCAGGTGCCACCACCTTTGGCCTTTACATTATCAATAACAATATAAATTCATTGATCAACACATTCAACATAAACACAACTCTTTATTAAATGCCTGTTCATTGTAGGGCCCACCCACATACATGGCCCAATCTCATCAAGTGTGATGAGACAGGCCTGAAGGAAGATCCATTAAGCATCTACCATCCTATCTGCCACTCACTGCTCCATCTGGGAGTTGCACCAGTGTTCATGATGTTGCGCTGTCTTCACCCTTCATGTGAAGCTCTGTTTGGGGCCTTGCACATCCTCAGTGTCCGAAATGCAGGTTTCCCCCTTGCCTCCATTCCCCAGGCTCCATTGTCCCCAATGCCTTGTTGGAGTCCAACAAGCTGTTCTGCAAAGCACGGTCGCGGGTGTGCATGAGATGTGCAGAGCAGCAAGCTTCCACGATCCCCTCACGGTCCTGTGGGCGATGCTGCAATGGTGGTGAGAAGTACCTGGAACCTGTTGGCGCAGGATGCCAAAAGGCGTTCTCCACCACCCACCTTGCCCTGACAGCCTGTTAGTTGAAGAATCTTTCTTTCAATGGGGTGAGGCAATCTGGAGTGTAGGGCTTCATGAAGGTAGGTTCTGAGAAGGCCGTCATCCCCCAATGATGAAGTAGGGCAACATCTTGGTGTCGTTGGGCAGGAGGTAATGGATCTGGGAAGCCCATGATGAGGTTGCGTTCCCAGCCCGCTCCTTGAGGTGACTGGCGTTGTAAATACTGGCAATCTGAAGCTGACCGCGTTGCCTGAAAGCATCGATGTACATGAACTTGTAGTCACATCGAGCCATGGCGAAGAGGATGATGCTGAGAAGAAGCCCTTGTAGTTGAAATAAGTGGACCCCTGATTTTGGCTGGAGTTTTTGCAGGCCACGTGCTTCCCCATCCATGGCTCCAACGGTGTGGGGAACGTTCTCACTTCTGATACCCACTGCTCTGCACTTTCTCCAGCCTTCTTCAAGTGGAGAGGACATGAGGAGCATCCCTCCAGGTATTCTTCATGATGGCCGCATTAACTTCTCTGACCACAATGCTGATGGGTGTTGTGTGGCACCCTCCAGCCGTACTGGCATGCTCTGTAGGTGGTCCCTGACAGGCAAGGTGCGCAAGAGTGAGTGCCACCTTGAAAGCCCAGGGTCCAGCTGGCGGAAGTTGGTGCTCTGCTGGTCAACCTGGGTCCCTCAGCTGCTCCACAAAACTTCATCAAACATGGCTGGTGGCGGTCCTCAACGAAGTTCTGGAATGGCACGAGGGTCTTTCATTCATCAGCTCCACCATCAGCTTGTTATACAGTCTGTACTCTGCTTCTTCTGGCAATCCATCTTCGGACCCAGACACTTCTTGGACACCTCCATTTCTTCGCGTAGTAACAGGTGAACAGAGCCTGTAGAGGGCTTCGGCCTGTGTGAATGAGGTGCCTACAAAAGGAATGTGGTGATGATCCATGGTGGGAGATGAACGTGATTGCTGTGGAAGAGCAAGAGCCAGATGCACAAGGCTGAAGAGGTCCTGCACAGCAAGGGCTGCTGACTGAAAAGTGAGATCCAGGTGAGTCCTCCCCCTTTTATCAGAAATAAATAGGTTTTCCGCCAGGTGTCCTTTTGCATCCTCCAGGCATCCTGCAGGACATCCTAAAATTGAGATTATGTCCCCCTCTGCAAAAATGTTTTTTTCAATTTTAATGCTGTATGGCGAGCTGCATCTGCTTTCATCCTTTCTCCGTCCGTGCTAACTAACGCTGTGTGTCTGTTCCGCATCCGTTTCGGCTTTCCCCTGTGTCCGTTTTCGCTGAGCGGATTTGAGTTGCGCGGAATGCGCACGCAATGCCATAGCGGATATAGCGGACGCATAACGCGATTGAACGACGGATTGTAGAATGGGATGTTCAATGCGTTGCGGATCGCAGAACGGACGATTGATACATTTTCCCGCTGCAAAAATTTTGTGCAGCTCAAACTTTTTGAGCGAGGAAATGTCAGTCGACGGATGCTGACTGGATAGAGAGGATTGACAAAAAACGGACGCAGTGGAGGTAGAGAACAGAAGCATCGCGTTAACCAATGGAATGGCAAGTGGTTCTCTCCATTTAACCATCGCTCTTCCATCCGTTGGTGCTGGTGACAGGGGCCTAAGGTTAAACCCAAACCTTCTTTGTCTGCAGTTTCACTGAGACAAAAGGAGAGGTAAATCAAGAATATAAACTGAACACCACACTATGGTAGACAAATGGCTTTTATATCAGACCGTTTCATTGCCATGTTTATCAATCAAGGGGCAATCATCACCATTTTTT
>BHFT01034195.1:0-18783 GCA_004320025.1 Laticauda laticaudata
AAAAGTAGAGAGGATGGTGGTGAAGGACCGGATCACGAGCTGCTTCACCACCTCAGACCAGAGGAACCTGCCCCATCCAGTCCAGGTCTGGTCCTCCACCCAGGTGATGTCCCTCCCATTCAAAGGCGTTTCCAACAGGTCTCACTCTACCAGGGCTATTGGCTACCAGGGAGGTCCAGCAGCACAGGCAGTACAGCCCTCAGTCCAGCACAGAGTCATTGGATGCCACCAATTGCCACCAGTTCCAGCTGTATGCCACCGATGCCACCTAACGCCCAAGATGCACTGACGCCTAGTCCTCACCAGCTGGCAGACCAGCACATGCCCCACTACACTGCTCTTCCTCACCCCACAGGCCAAGCCCCGGCCTCATTTCTGTCCTCGGTATCGGGAACTGGACACACCCATTGTACATGGAGAAGGATGCTCTCAACATCTAAACGGGGCTGAGCCATGCTGTCCAAGAGCTTCCTCAACACACGTCCCAGTGTTGTCCCTCTCAGGGCCCGCACCCAATGACGCTTCAAGACCAGCACTGCCAGCACAAGCCACCCTCCCAGAACTGGACCTTCATCCCTTGAGACTGGGCCACACACCTCTGAGTGACCTGATCAGATGCCAGAGACTGGGTAACTTTATTTGGACGTTTGAACTCTGGGTCATTTTCTTTTACAGCTTGTTTTAATAAAGTTTACTTGCCTTCCACTACTTGCCTTTCATTTATTTTTCAAATAAAGTCTGGTGAGGAAACTTTTAGAAAATTGTTTAAGCCTTTGCAGCTTGTGGATGGGTTAAGATTAGCAGTTGGGATGGCAGGGATACCTTTGGATGGGTAAGGATAAGCAGTGGGATGGGCAGGGATACCTTTGGGGGATATGGTTGAAGATAGTCATTGGGGATGGGTTAAGATAGCCTGTGGGATAGATAAACTTCCAGTCAAGCTTGGTGGACTATATGGTTCCCCTCGCCAGCTGCCACACCTATGCCTCATTGTCAAAACAATGTAACATTGATCCCACATGTCAACATAAACACAACTCTTTATTAAATGCCCTGCTCATTGTAGGGCCCACCCAACATACATGCCCAATCTCATCCGTGTGAATGAGACAGGCCTGAAGGAACATCCATTAATCATACTCAGCCTGTCTTGCCCTCCACTGCTCAGCTGGGGAGTTGCACCAGGTTTCAGGAGGTGCGCTGTTCTTCCTTCACATGAGCCTTGTTGGGCGCCGGCACATCCCAGTATCAATAGTTCACCCTTGCCTCCATTCCCCCAGGCTCCAATGTCCCCATTCCCTTGTTGGAGGTCCACGACCCTGTTCTGCAAAGACTGGGGTAGCGGTGCGCATGAATTGTGCAGGATGCAGCAAAGCTTCCACACCCTCCTCCAGTCGTGGGCAAATGCTGCATGGTGGTGAATACCTGGAACCTGTTGGCCAGGATGCCAAAGGCGTTTCCACCACCCGCCTCTGCGCCGGACGCCTGTAGTTGAAGAATCCTCTCTTCACGGGTGAGAGTCTGGAAAGTGTAGGCTCATGAAGGTGGTTGTGAGGGAGAAGGCGTATCCCCACGCGAACGTAGGGCACATCTTGTGTGTCATGGGGCAGGTTCTGGATCTGGGAAGCCCATGATGAGGTTTGCGTCCAGCCCCTCCTTGAGAAATGACTGGTGTTGTATTACCTGGGCATCTGAACATGAGCCCCTTGTCTGAAGCATCGATGTACATGAACTGTGTAGTAAGCATCGACCATGGCGAAGAGGAATGATGCTGAAGAAGCCCTTGTAATTGATAAGTGGACCCGACTTGGGCTGGAAGCCTTTGCAGGCCACTTGTTGCCAATCTATGGCGTCAAGGTGTGGGGGAAAGTCCACTCTGATACCACTGCTCTGCAACCTTTCTTCCATCCTATCTTAGTGGAGGGGCACTGGAGGAGCTTCTCCAGGTATTCTCGTGATCGGCCGTGCATCCAACTTCTTGACCACAAGCTGTGGTGTTGTGTGGCACCCTCAGCCGTCTGCATGCTCCTGTAGGTGTCCGGGCAGGTGGCGCAGAGTCAGTGCCACTTGAGCCCAGGGTCAGCGTGGGCCGGAAGTTTGGTGTTTGTCTTGGTCAACCTGGGTCTCCAGCCGTGCACAACTTCATCAAACATGCTGGAGGCATCCTCATGAAGTTCCTGGAATTGCACGAGTGTCTTCGTTCCTGAGCTCCCCATCAGCTTGTTGTACAGTCCGATACTCTGCTCTTCTCCTGAATCCATCTTGGACCAGACGCTTTTGCCGCCTCCTTTTTCTTCCGTGGTAGAGTTCACAGGCCTGTATATGAGCTTCGCACTGTGCGAACGATGGTGGCTACCAAAAGGAGTTTGGGTTACGATCCATGGTGGACATGACTGGATGCTGTGGAAAGAGCAAGAGGGCAGACTGAAGGCTGCAGAGATCTGCAACAGCTGGGCTGCTGGCTGAAAGTGAATTCCAGGTGAGTTGCTCCCCCTCTATTATAAGGCAATATAGGTTTTCCACTTATGTGGTCCCTTTGCATCCTCTAGGCACCTCTAACATCCTTTAATATCCAGAGATAGGGTCCCTCTGCGAAACCGTGTTTTTTCCGTTTTAAATGCTTTCTTTGCGTGCTGCAATCCGCTTTCCATCTTTCTCTCGTCCTGCTACTAATAGCTGCCCGTCCGTTCCGCGTACCCGTTCCGCTTCCTCCTGCGTCGTTTACCCGCTGAATGGATGCCAAGTTGCGAGCGGAATGCGCACGGATTGCCTATGGATATACGGATGCGTAACGGATGACAACGGATGCAGTACGGATGTCCCCGTATGCCTAGTGTGCAAAACAGACATATTGGATACATTTTCCCGCCTCAACAAGTTTGGGCAGCTCAAAACTTTTTGAGCGATGAAAGTCAATAAGACGGATGACTGGATCGGATAGAGAGGAGCAAAAGGAGGCAGTGAAGTACAGACAAGAAGCAATCGCGTTAACCAAATGGATAATGGATGGTAAGTGTTTTTCTCCATTTTACATCCTCTTTCCATCCGTTGGTGCAGTGTGACAGGGGCTTAAGAGATGACCTGAAGACAAGATTGCAAAGATTTTGCTGTAGTTAGTATAGATATGACAGGCAATAGTGAATATAATAATATGGCTGATAAAGCATGACAGATAGGACTATGCCACACAGGTCTGGGCCATAGATGGACCACTTCTCAAAGGCAAGAAAATACATCTGCCTCTCAGTGGTGGGATTCAATTTTTTTTTACAACTGGTTCTGTGAGCGTGGCTTGGTGGGCATGGCAGGGGAAGGATACTGTAAAATCTCCAGTCAGAGGTGGGATTTGCTGGTTCTGTAAAGTACTCAAAATTTCCACTACCGGTTCTCCAGAACTAGTCAGAATCTGCTGAATACCACCTCTGCTTCCTCTGCTTGTCCCCAGTCCTCTAAGATAGTGATATTCAACCTTAGCAACTTTAAGACTTGTGGACTTCAACTTCCAGAATTCCTCAGCCAGCTTTGTCTTAAAGTTGCCAAGGCTGGAGACCCCTGCTCTAAGAATGCAGCCACTATTCATCTTTGGCTACCTCACAGCAAAGTAGCATTTTCTCATTCAATCAGTGTTTGCTGGTTTGCCTGCTGTTCTTTCAATCCTTGTGGACAAATGGCTGTACAGTTCTCCTCATAGGTTCCTTCATGCTGTGGCAGGACAGACTTTTCACCTCTTTTCATTTTGCTGCTTTCCGTGATCATTTTTTTTATTTACAAATTCACCAATGAAACAATAAAAAGCTGGGCATTTGATAATATGTTTATGGATGAAGTAAGAAAAAGGGAAAGGCTATATTTTTTTAAAAAAATATTATAATTGATAGAACAGGAATACTGAAAAGGCGCACCTATCTTTAATTTTTTTAACAGTGAAATTTGAATAGCTTTCTGCCATTTTCTCTTTCTAACCCAAGTGATTGGGAAAAGGTTAAAATAGTTGTGGTTTTGTTTTCTGTTTTTATTATTTCAGAAGGGGAGACAGAACAGAATTTATCAAGAAGAGGTACTGGTAAATGTAGACCAGTATCAATATCAAACAATTTCTACAACCAAAGCTTGACATTTACAGTTTTCTTCTCCTTCTCCTTCTCCTTCTCCTTCTCCTTCTCCTTCTCCTTCTCCTTCTCCTTCTCCTTCTCCTCCTCCCCCTCCTGCTCCCCCTCCTCCTTCCTCTCTTCTTCTTCTCCTTCTCCTCCTCCTCCTCCCTTCTGTCTTCTATCTTCTATGTTTTTCTTCCATCTTCTTCTTCTTCCACCTCCACCTTCTCTCCAACAGTTGGATTTCCTGCCCAAAGGAAAAACTGACTCTGGAAACTGGCGATGGTGAAACTGTATCTCTGTCTTCACAGGAAGATGAAAAAATATGATTTACTTTCTCCCAATAACATAATTTTCATTGACATTTATTAAGTAAGAAAATCTAAGCTGAAATAATTTATGAAGGGCCAGATGCAAGTTAGAAATAACTAGTGATCTATCTATTCCAGCACACTAGATGGCTCCTTCGTGTCACTGTTGGAGTCTTCAACTAAGTAATTAAGAAGCAGAACATTCCCTTAAAAAAAGTTCATAATGTGAATGCAGAATATGAATATCAGTGAATGCTAGAAGGCATTTCTTTCTCAAATTTATATGCAGCCTATCTCATTGTCACGGGACTCTAGGTAACTTACAACATCATTAAAATAGCAATATAAAACATTTTAAAAACATTAAAAAGTTAACAAAAACTGTGTAAGATAGGAACCATTACACTATTGGATTGGAGATGTGATGTTCTTAGCCTACTGACTATCTCCAGAGTGAGACAGTGACACCCTTATCAGGATCTCAGGTCAATTGGCAAAACTATATTTTCAGCACCATTGAGAAGGCCAAGAAACTGGAGAGCAGATCTCACCTTGAGGAGCATAATGTTCCAGAGCATGGAAACCATGGCATAAAAAGGTCTTCTTCTGAATCTGAACCCAACCAGCCAAAGTTTCTCGGCCAACAGGATCCTCATCATGTCTCTTCTGTCAGAGTGGGTGGGGCCATGCAGAACTAAGGCTATTACGCTTCCAGATCCTGAGGTTCCATTTACGCATGGCTACTAGGTCTTACTTGATGTCGTGTTTAAACAAGGTCTGTGTCAGGATTCTGCAAGTTACCCCCATTTAAATCATGAGTCTTGATCCAAGCTTCCAAAACTTCAGGAGGATTTATTGGGAGTTAAAATGTCTGGCACTGTCTGGGTGTAGCCAACTCTGAGACACATAATTCATTGTCACCCTTGACCCAGGTTTTCCCCCACTCTCTGGGTGTATCATAATTCATATTCTCCAATGGGACACATCCATAGCCAAGAGTCATCAATCATGCTCTCCAGTTAGAATTTTGTGCAGCAGAAACTTCAGTCATCTAGTTATTATCTTTTACTATCTTTGAAAACTATTTATGGAATGCACTTTTGCAAGCTACCGCACTGTTCCCCCACTCCTTTTCTGTTGGTTACTCTAAAAAGACCAAAGAAATATTTTATGAGTTGACAGACTGTTTGTTGTCCATATTGATATAAGAGCCAGAAATTTCATGTCAGCCTTGGAAGCCATTTTTTACTTGGGAACTTCGAGGTTGCCACATTCAGTGCCTGGGAATTTGGGAGGGAGGATTTCATAGTTGGTTTGGAGTTGGTTAGTTGGAATGCTGACACTTCAGTTGAAATTAGGAGACTTTTCTTACATCTTTTGAGAATATTCTGAGTGTATTTTTACAAGAATGGTGAATATGTGTTGCAATAGGGAAAACACTTCAGTTTCCATAAATGGGTAGTCCTCAATGTACGACCACAACTGAGTCCAAAATTTCTGTTTTTACATGAGACATTTGTGAAGTGAATTTTGACCAATTTTACAATTTTTCTTGCCACAGTTGTGAATCACTGCAATTATGATAAGTTAGTAACCTAGTTGTTCAGTGAATCTGGCTTCCCCATTGGCTTTGCTTGCCAGAAGGTCACAAAAGGTGATCACGTGACTGTGGGACACAGCAACGGTCATAGATATGAACCGGTTGCCAAGCAACTGAATTTTGATCACATTTGGTCATAACTGTGAAAATGATCATAAGTTACATTTTTCAGTGCCATTGAACGGACACTAAATGAACTGTTGTAAGTCAAGGATTACCTGTATTTATATCACATCTTTTATTTCTGTTGTCTGCTTCGGTTGACTTACAACAGTTTGTTCAGTGACTGTTCAAAATTACAATAGCATTAAAAAAAGTGATTTATGACTGTTGTTCACACTTACAATCATTGCGGCATCCCCATGTTCACATGATCAAAATGGTCACATGATCAAAATTCAAATGCTTGGCAAATGGTTCGTATTTATGACTGTTGCTCTGTCCCAAGGTCATGTGATCACTTTTTGTGGCCTTCTGATGAGCAAAGTCAATGGAGTAGCCAGATTCACTCAACAACTGTGTTCCTAACCTATCCAATTGCAGTGATTCACTTAACGACTGAGGCAAGAAAGGTTGTAAAGTGGGGCAAAATTCACAACAAATGTTTCACTTAACAACAGAAATTTTGGATTCAATTGTGGTCATAAGTTGAGGATTACCTGTATTAACCTATTTATTTCTACACAATTTCAACTCTGCCAGAGTTCAGAGCTTTTCAGAAAAGTAATGTTTTCTTGATTCGGTAAATCTATTTAATCCAATCCATGTTTTCATTCTCTCTTTGAAAACATGTTGTCCCCACACTGCATGCATAAATGTTCCAAATTATTTGTCACAGCTAAAATGGAAATTCCAGAGAGAAGCTTAGGAGAAATAAAATGGCCTCTTGGATTTCTTCTGAGATTTATTTATTTATGTCTTACAGTTTGTTGATAACTATGACTAGGACTTAAAATGACTCCTTTCTCCCATTCCTGGCCAGATGGTGGCTCCAGGGAGATGTTTTAGAAACATCTATAGCGAGATGTAAAAGTGAGGCAGGTGGGAAAATGTCTATGACCTTCCTGAGCAATTTAATTCTCAGACCATCTCTTAACAATTTTAACATTAAACAAGGGAGAGAGAGAGGACTCTCTAGTGTCAGTAAAATGTTTTTATCTGGTTTGATCTGTTTCACAAAACATGTTCCCTTTTCAAGGAAACTTCTGGAATGTTTTTGAATTAATTGACTAGTATGTTCCGCAAAAACAATTAAATCCCAAGAAGAAATATCTTAAGGGATCTCCTTCCAGGAGTTATTTTTTGAATGAAGCTTATGGATGGCCCACAGAATATGGAAAATAAAGGTGGAAGAATAAGGAAGAGAAAATTAATAATCCCAGCATCCTACTCTGTCTCCCAATGTATACAGTTTTCAAATGTGAAAGGAATTATAAAACCATCTTGAGAAGAGGTGATGAGATAGAGTCTATTTTTTGTCAGGATGAAGACTTTCAGAAAAGTTGATTTCAGCCTAGGATTAACCTATAGGATTACATAGAATTATTTGCACACAAATAGATACACACAAACATATTTGCATACAAATAAAAATATACAAATATGTATGTATATATAAAATTCACCTTCCCATGGTTGAGATTCATTATTTTCACATACTAAAACAAAAATAGCCTTCTTGTCTAGATGGGTTCTACTGAGAAACAACAGAATTTTAGAATAAAAAGAATACAATCTGAGGTTTGGCTGGCATGGTTTTCGATAATACAATAAAGTTAAAGTTAATGTAGATTTTAAGAATTATTATATTAGAACTGCCATATTGACAATATGGAATAGACAAACCCAGACTATACCCGATAATATTTTTTACGGGTCTGTATAAAAAAACATGTTACAGTTAGTAAAGAAAAATGATTAACTTATGTAGATTGTTAGAGCAGGGACATAGATGATATAAGATGAAATTAAGAGAGCAATTAGCTTCAGAGGTTTTACACTTAATTTTTAATAGTTCCCTCATGCACAGTAACAGAAAAAATTAAGATAGATAATAGTTGTAATTGATCAGCAGAAGACAGAATTTGAACTTGAAGTATATACAAATGGTAAGTATGTAATTGTTAACATTTATAACCTATTGGAATTTGAAATGAGAGAAGAATAACTTAAATATATGATAAAATAGGCTAAGAATTTCAGACATGATATATTGTGAAAAGTGTGTACAATGGGAAAAATATATGGTTAAAAGGATTGAAATTTACATTATGTTATAACTTAAAAGAGGGTTTTTTAAAAATAAAATGATGTATTTTTAGAAACATTGTGTACAAAATATAAATTTATGTTTTTAAATTTATATTGAAAATGCAAAGCAAATGGTCATTTTATCATGCTGGTGAATTTGAAATTTCTGGTTTCAAATATATATATATAGATAACTTTTAAGGATCAACATTGAATTGAAACCAGAATTTTTCTTGCTAGAGTCAATAAGAAAAAAACTGTAGAAGATAACTTTTATACATTATATGATTACTCCTACGAGACTATTATATGCACAAAAATTGGAAAGATTCTGAAATACCCACAATGGAGAATAGTTACTGAAGGTAAGAGAATTAGCAAAAGCAGCAAAAATAACTTTTTTGATTAGAGAGGGATCAACAACTACTTTTATTAATGTCTGGAAATGCATTATGGACTTTTTCTGAAAAAGAGAAAAAATAACTTTTGATTTATAGTTTAAAGATTAGAAAGAGTAGCTGATGGAAAGAAGGAAATTATGATATAATCATTAGAGAGAAAGGATAAAGGAAACTGTATCTATAAACCACTGTCAATAAGGTCAGAACCTGCTAATTATAACCTTTCCCTTTTTTTCTTTTTCTTCTCTATTTCTTTTTCTAATTTCTTTGTTCACTATTTACCATTCTTCTTTATTTTCTTTTACGGTTTTTACTTTGTTAAACATTTCCTTAATAAAAGTTTCTTTAATAAAAGGAAAATAAAATAAAGAAAACTATTCAGCTTGATAAGAGCAGGATACACGTGGCTGACTCATTTATTATTATTATTACTATTACTATTTTTATCTACACAAAAAGGACAGTGTATGTTCTGTATGTAAATAGTTGGCTCCAAATAATACATTCTGATTGGTTGTTTAAAACTAAAAGGGATTGGTTCAATCAAAAGGAACCAATCCCTGAAGCCGCGGAAAGGCGGCAAACTCAAACAAATGTCATTGGCTACAAGCCGGCAAGAGAAAAAGGTATAAAAGACCGGTGCGGCTTGAGCCAATGTTCCGTTCTGTTTCTCTGCTCAATACTGCTATGAAATAATAGACTTTGTGTGTTTGTGGACCCTCTGCCTCGCGTTTTCTCCGCACAAAACACTGGCGACGAAGGTGGGATTGTCCTAAATGCGAGAACCTAAGCACGCGGCGAGAGAAAGTTCCAGACGGCATACACAGATGGCTGGGAACAAACACGCACCGCGCCCTTTTAATCCCAACGAAGAGGATTGGGATTCCTACGCAGACCGTTTCCAGATGTACCTGGAAACAATGAGATGGAGGATATCCTCAGAACAACGCAAAAGAGCCGTTTTCTTAAACGTACTGCGGACCGAACCGTTTTCAAAATGGCTAAAGCCTGGCGAAGCCCCGAGATGTTAAACAACTAACATGGTCAACTCAAGAAACTGCTGCAAGCCCATACGCACCGATGGTGTCCAACCTCATAAACGGCACGAATTCTACCGGAGAGACCAGATAGAGAAGGTGAGACCGTAGCTGATTTCGTGGCCGCTCTCGACAAATAGTGGGAGGTGCGAATTCCTAAACCTTGATGAGGCTATGAGAGACCGAGTGGTGTTGGGACTAAGAGATTCAACAACACCAAAGCAAGCTACTGAACAAGCTAAAATAACCTTAGCCGAGGCCATCACGGAAGCCACAGCCGCTGAAAGCCGCCGAAAAAATCGGCCGTTACAATGAAGCAGATGAACACAAGCAGAGATGAAACAAACCTGGCCACAACGAAAGAATAACGTCCCCCGTTACCACCCACCACGAAGACTATGGCAAACGTCCGAATCAGACGAAGAAGACGATGAGGTCCACCGTATGTACGCCAGCAGGAAAGAGCGCGGAAAGAGATTTTGGTGGGAATGCGCTGGCTGCGGAGGAAGTCACCCAAAGACTGAATGCAGGTTTCTCGATGCATCTGCAGAAATTGCAAGAAACGAGGCATATCGAGAAAGTCTTCAGGAACAAAAAAAACTACAGCCCAACGAGACGCAACAATTCCCCCACACGAGCCGAGCCCAGGCGAACTGAGAGAAAGTGCAGCGGAACAAGCAAACAGAACAGAGAGAATACACATCAAACTGTTACAATAGGAAGCGCTAAGACGGAAAAGCGGAAAGAAAGTTAAAATAACCGTAAGAATTGAAGGGAAGTCCTGCGAAATGGAAGTAGACTCGGGATCCTTCCTATCCATGGTCTCGTGGGACACCATAAAGCAACTAATCCCTGACATCCAACCAACAGAAACTCAAAAAAGCAGCGGCTACACTCAAGGACTACCAGGGAAACTGAATCCCGGTAGTTGTCATGGGTAATTCAAAGTCACGTACAAACATCATGTTGAGAGTACTTCCGCTGACCATAGCTCGATCGAGATAGACCGAGCCTCCCTGGGCATCGAATGGTTCGCACCATTGGCATCAGGATGACCGGGATAGACCGAGTGAGCACATCAACCGAATGGGAGGAGAAGCTAATCTGGGAATTCCAGGACGTGTTTGACGGCTCACTTGGCAAGTACTCGGGGAAACCCTATTTCTTTCAGTCTGGACCCCCAGGTAACCCCAAGACGTACTAAAAGCCAGGCGAGTCCCCGTTTGCTTAAAGAGCAAAGCATTGAGGAACAGCTAAATAAACTAGTAGCCTCAGGGGGGTATTAGAACCTGTGGACCATGCCAAATGGGAAAAAAGCCGATAGTCCACACTATTACGCCTGGATGGGTCAATTCGAATTGTGGTGACTACAAGGATACCCTGAACCACGCACTACAACAGAGCGCTATTACCCGGTGCCAGTAGTCCCAGCACTTGCTACATTCGCTGGGGGGTGGAAAATTTTTTGCCAAACTCGACCTGGCACCAAGCTTATCAACAACTTCCAGTAGACCCCGAAACAGCAGAGGCACAGACCATAGTTACACACAAAGGGGCATTCAGATGTAAGAGACTCCAATTTGGAGTCAGCTGTGGCACCAGGCGTTTTTCAAAGCCTAATGGAATGCCTTTTAAATGCATAACAAGGAGTCGTTAACCGTATTTTCGACGACGTCCTAATTTCAGCAAAAAAAACGAAAAACCAACTAAAACAAAGACTTAAAAAAGTAACTAACTAAATTCAGGGAAGTTGATTAAAAGTAAAAAAGAAAAGTGCTGCCTGGTTAAAAAGAGCGTAATTTCTGGGCTATTTGATAGACGGGAGAGGGCATACACCCCACCGAAAAGAAAACTAAAGCCATAAAAGACGCCACCAGAACCAAAGAACAAAAACGAGTTTACAAGCATTCCTGGGCCTGATAAATTTTTATAATGTTTTCTTACCAAATAAGGCCTACAATAGCAGAACCGCTACACCGCGTTACTGGACAAGAAAGCATTTGGACTTGGGGGTACAAAGAAAGAAAAGCCTTTCAAACAAATAAAAAACTTGCTAACTATCGAAACACCGTTCTCATTCAATTTAGCGACACGCTCACTCATGAGAATGACCTGTGACGTCTTCACCTGTTTGGAGTCGGAGCATCCTGAGCCACCAACTCCCTGACGGAAGAGAGGCGCCCATCGCGTACTATTCAAAAACTCTGTCAAAAGCCGAACGGAACTACAGCCAATGGACAGAGAGGCCTTAGCAATTGTCGCTGGGGTAAAGCGTTTTCATTGAATACCTGTATGGGCGGGTTTTTCAAATTGTCACAGACCCACAAACCGCTACTTGGAATTTTGGCAGGAAACAAGCCCACACCAAATATCCTGTCTCCGAAGATTGACTAGGTGGTCAGCAGTTCCTAGCAGCCTATTCCATACTCTAATACACCGGCCAGGGAACAAATTTCCCATGCGACGCTTTGAGCAGAGCACCATTGCCAGCAACGCAAGAAGACCCTGCACCAACGATGACTGCCCTACAGATAGAGACCTGCCCCGATCTACCCCATCTCCGCGAATGATGTCGCCAGAGCCACTGCAAAAGACCCACTGACCTGCCACGCGTACTTAACTGGTAGGTAGAGGCTGGCCGGAAGATCAAAAAACCAAGACTTTTAAACCCTTCGCGGACCAGACAAACCGAACTCTCGATACAAAGGGGTGTTTACTGTGGGTGAGCGGGTAATTATCCCCATCAAATTTGCCAACCCAGGGTACTCGGTATGGCTGCATGAGGGACACCCAGGAATTGTTAAAATGAAAAGCCTTGCTAGGAGTTTATGTCTGGTGGCCGGGCATTGATAAGACATTGAATATTGGGTAAACTCCGTGCAACAAATGCCAGAAGAGTCAAACCATCTCCTCCAAAAGCACCTATAAGGGACTGGGAAATTCCAAGAGGCCCTGGTCGCGAATGCATATCGATTTCGCGGGTCCTACCAAGGGACACACGTTTCTGATTGTCGTGGACGCATACTCCAATTGGCTAGAGGTAAAATCATGCCATCAACGACAACAGAAGCTGTAATAAGGGAAATTAGACAAAACTTTTTTAAAAACCCATGGGCCTACCGGACGTCCTAGTGTCCGATAATGGATCACAACTAACCAGCCTTCAATTCGAACAATACCTAGCCTCCCTAGGTATAAGACATGCCCTCACAGCGCCGGCCCATCCGGCTGCAAACGGTAGGGCTGAAAGAATGGTCAGATTTACCAAGGAGGGTTTGGGAAAAGATGGACACTGGGGACATCCAAAGCAAAATAAACCGGCTACTCACCCTCCAACATATAACACCAAGTACCACAACCAACAAAACCCATCAGAATTACTGATGGGGATGGAAACTTAGATCGCACGCTAGACCGGCTACATCCCATTTCACACCTGAAAACCCCCCCGACTCCTCTACAGCGATTCAGGAGTTTTCTAAAATTGGCGATTTTAGTTTATGCAAAAAATTTCACTGGGGACCCCATTATGGTTACCGGGACAAGTTACAGACATAACAGGCCCCAAGTCTTACCGACTAACGGTAGACGATGGCAGGGAGTGGAAGCGGCACATTGACCAGCTCTGGTCCCGAAATTTAGAACGAAATGAAAAACACAACCAAGCAATTACAAAATGACAAAATTCAAACCAAAGAGGGGAGGGAAACGCAAAAAATAAATAAAGAACCGTTTAAAACCAATGCCGAAAATCAATTCAGCCAAAAAGAGCAAAATGGAGACTCACTGTTTTGGAGAAAGTTGCGGGAAGAATCCATCGGAGGGGCCTGCCAAGCGCAGCTCAACCTGCCGGAGGAAAGGGAGGGAGCGGTGAAGCCGCCGGCCCGAGCAACTCAGGTGGCAGCAAAATGGCGGCCTCACCCTTCCAGATGGTTCCAGGGAGAAGGACAGAAGAGACGACAACCCCATCCCGAACCGGTCGAAGACACGAACAAGAATGAACCGCGCAGGTTCCAGTCGAGTCAGGAGAAGCCCCGCCTACTGCGAGACTACATCACTACGTAGGACTGACTAAGAGGGGAGGGGTGTTCTGTATGTAAATAGTTGGCTCCAAAATAAATACATTCTGATTGGTTGTTTAAAACTAAAAGGGATTGGTTCAAAGGAACCAATCCGCTGAAGCCGGAAAGGCGGCAAACTCAAACAAATGTCATTGGCTACAAGCCGCAGAGAAAAAGGTATAAAAGACTGGCGCGGCTTGAGCCAATGTTCCGTTTTTCTCAACTTACTGGCTATGAAATAAAGACTTTGTTGTTGGAACCCAGTCTGCCTCGCGTTTTTCTGGACAAAACAGTGTACACAGCAAATGAGATAACTATGCTGAGTTTCGTATCACAAACCACTAGTCGAACACTTCCCAAAGCGTTTAGGACTGTGTGATGTATCGGCGGATAATGTGAGCAGATCCCAGTAAGGTGGCCTTTTGCAGCTGACCAATGGTGATCTTGTCAGCCCCAATTGTTTTGAAGTGCTTGGCTAGGTCTTTAGGCACAGCACCAGTATGCTGATTACCACTGGAACTACCTGCACGGTTTATGCCAGAGTCTCTGCAGTTCAGTTCTCAAGTCCTGATATTCTGGTGACTTTTTCAAGTTGTTTCTCGTCGATTCTGCTATCACCAGGTATGGCAATGTTGATGAGTCCACAACTTTCGTGTTCTTCTGGCCACAGATGCGTGATAATCTGGGGTATTGTGTTCCAAAACTTTGTCAGTCTGTATTCAGAAGTCCCACAGTAGTTTTGCATGCTCATTTTCGACCATTTTTTCAAGCTTTATGATCCCACCAGTTCTTTGCTACAGGCAGATGGTAGTTATGACAGAAATTCCAGTGGACCATGCTATTATTATTATTGGCATTATTATTGGCATTTTGTCTACCTACCCAGTTCTTACTCGATAGGTAGACAAAAATGCCAGTAATAATCTAGATGTTTGATGGTGTTACAGATATTGTTGCATCATCATCATCATCATCATCATCGTTGTTGTTGTTGTTGTTGTTGTTGTTGTTGTTGTTGTTGTTTCTTCCTTTATACTTTCTTTCTCTCTCTTTCTAAATATAAATTGATGGTAGAATGGGGAATGTCAGTTTCAATGCATTTCAAACACCAAAGGGCAATCTGACCTAAATTAACAAAAGCAGACTATCACCATGTAAAAAATACATAAGTGCAACATTTCTTTAATGTGGGTTATTAAAAAAAATTAGAAAAAGAAAATTTATGGTAATATGCATCCATAAAAAAGGAATTTCTTTGTAGCTTTCATATTGCTTCTCTGCCCTTTGAACAAAAAGAGAACAAGTTTAAAAGCCAAAAAAAAAAAAAGGACACANCCAAAAAAAAAAAAAGGACACATATAAACAGTCCCCTGCAGCACATAAAGATATGTGAATTTATCTTTCTAAAGCCTCATCATCATTTCCTCAGTTAGTGCTCAAGTACAAAGTATCTATAACTCCTGGTTACTTGATAGATTCTATAAATTAGGAATGCAGTCTAGAAGAATTTATGTATTCTGGCCTGGGTCATTGATCTTCTTTCCTGCTTGCACTGTAAAATGCCAGGCAGCAGGATTTTCTCCCAGTCAGCAGTGATATCCTGAGATTTCAAGCAGAGTTGCTACCTCCATCCCCTTGGCCTCTGGCCACACAGTGTACTTGGATGAAAACATTCTCTAGAAAGAGCTGTCAGCTTTTGAAGGCATTGCTATCATTTGGATTCATTAATCCTCCCATCCCAGGCGTCAAAGTCTTTCCGACCCGACCTTGAACACCTTATTCTGTTCTTCCCATCTTCTTCATCTCTTCATCTGGCCAACATTCCTCCCTTCCTAACCTGAATCATTTTGCAAAAAAAAAAATAAATCTTGTTTTTACCCTGAAAATCGTAAAAATCTGGAAGTCCACCAGAGGATAGGAAAGATACAGTTGTAGATTTTTGGAACCTAGATATTATGGCCTTTGTGGAGGAACTAGTGGAAGAAATATCCAGGTCCAGTTCCAAGGCGGGAGAAAGGTACTGGAGACAAAATGGAGGCTGAAGGCTGATTGGAGCGAGGGTCCATTTATTGATGAACCAGAACCACCATGTGATTCTGCGCAGCTGACCACATGGAGTTGAGAGTGAGGGATTTTTAACAACTTTTTGGGGGATTTGCACTTGAGCTTCCTGTTCCTATGCAAGAACATGTATTCTATTGGCTGTTGTCAGACTCCCATGGTGCCATGTAGGGGTCATGTTTGTCTGAGCTAAGTTTGGCTGAAGTTTGGGCAGCTGTGAAATGATGCAATGTCTTTAGGAAATTGTGCAATGTAGTGAGCTCTGTGTCTTAGTGGATTAATCCTATTATGTCCTGAAGGATCGTATCTTAATCCATTCGCCCTGGAGCTAAAGGTCTTTTGTTTTGTAGATATGCTGGCCCCAGCTTTCTTAATGGGCATAAAATATCTGCTGGGGCAAGAAGCTAGGGTTCTGAGTTTCTGTCTCCCTTAAGATTTTTTCTTTTTCTTTTAGGGGAAATATAATATTCTGCCTTTTTAATATTTCCTAAAATATTTCATTCTTCTAGGAGAGGAGTAGGCTAACTTTCTACAGAACAAAGACCCAAAAGTGAACACTTAGATGGAGGGAAGATGGAAGTAGATTGAATGAAGAAGTTGCTCAAAAGGGCGGGCATTTTCCAGCCTTGTTCAATGTGCTCCTGTAGACAATGCTCTACATGTTCAACTTGCTGCTGGAGACAGGCTTCAATGGTTGTTCTTGAGACAGAGAATGAAACTTATTATGGTGACTTGTTGGAATTGTTGATCCACTGCTGCCTTTAAAAGAAAGAACTTTTGGGAGTAGGTTGGATTCAGCAACACACTCTGGCTGCTCAAGTCACCCTCACTTGGGTGTAGCAGAGCAAAAAGCATTTCATTATTGCTTTTATCTGATGTCAACTTCTTTCTATTATTTTCAGGTTCCATTTGTAGTGCTTAATCTTAGACACTGATAGCCAGTGAGAGATTTCTAGATAAGATCTGATTGCTGAAAGCTTGTTTGTAATTTATTAGTACTCTCATTTACATTTTCATGCACTCTCCTGTCAGCAATGTATCATCCCATAGGTATTTTGAAGAGGAAAAGCCAGGAATGTCTCCATGGTGCTTTTGTAATCTAGTATAATTATTACACCCTCTCCTACTGTCTACTTTAAACAATACAATATGATTTATTTATCAGCTGAGGTCTGGCTTTGTGAGGCTGAAAAAACCTAAACAAAATGTTGACTAACTCCAGCAGAGGAAACACATAGTTTAGGCCTTCTGGCATGCATCTCATTCAGACTGTATAACCAACATTTTAATGAATTCCTATACTAAAAGACCAAGTTCTCTTGGACATTAATGGGCACCTTTTAAGGAGCAAACCTCTTCGGTTTGACAAGTTGTTTCCAAGTTGTTTTTTTTTACAAAGCAATTGACTTTAAATATGTGATGCCCTTAGTAGTGGT
Organism: Laticauda laticaudata; assembly: GCA_004320025.1. Lineage (NCBI taxonomy): Eukaryota > Metazoa > Chordata > Lepidosauria > Squamata > Elapidae > Laticauda > Laticauda laticaudata. The sequence goes on from BHFT01034195.1 coordinate 17,249, forward strand.
GGTGGGAATATGGAATATTATTTGACCTTAGCCCTATTTCAACCATGAGTTGAATATAAAAGCAGGGTTTGCACATCAAACTGATTTTTTGTCTGCTACTTCCATTTTTATCCAGAAAAGTCTACAGCACTATGCTGGAAAATTTTATGTTGACATTCTATGGAGTACCAAGAATTTGGGATTCTGAATCAGGCACCTGCATGTGCAAAAAGTCCCTCCCCAGAAGGAAGAACCATTGGTTGCATGTTAAGTCAGGAATGCAGTCATTCATCTAATTCATACCAGCTTCTAAGCATGTAATTTGTTATGTTCCAAGGCTGTCATTCTTACTTGGAAATAGGTCCAATGAACTCATTAGGGAATATTTCTGAGTTGATAAGATAACATTTCCCATTTTGTAGAAAAGGCCATATTTGACAGGATCTCTGGGTTCTTAGCAATTTTTAGTGGTGGTATCAATGTTATGTATATCTGGGTGGCTTGATTAAGTAGACCAAATGGCATACAAGGAGTCAGCTACAAAGGGAATGAGATGGTTTGTTCACTGCAGCTTCTTCAAACTAACTTATTCATTCAGTTTTCAGAGCACAAGAATGTTAATGCTATTTATTCCCATGGCAAAAATATTGAGTTAGATTTCTTTGCCCAAGAGCGTCATATTCAATGTTATCAGGAGATGTAGGGTCAAGCATATGGACTTTAGCATTCATTAGATCATGAACAAAGTGTTCCATATTACTGAACAATATGCTGGAATAATTCCTTATATGGGATTTTGATCAAAGGCACTATGGTAATAAAACATTTACATTACTTGAGAATTAAGGAGACCGTTTTCTTGACAATAGTTGCTGTTATGGCTCTAATGCAGGGGTGTCAAACTTGATTTCATTAAGGGCCACATCAGGGTTGTGTTTGACCTAAGGGGGTGGGGGGGCATGGCCAGGGTCAATGTCACTTTTGTCAGGGGCACCTGTGATGGCCAGAATGCTTTGCAAGTGAAAACAGACCTCCGAGCCCCATTTTAGGTTGCAGTAGACTCGTGCAACCCTCTGCCAGCAAAAATGGAGCTCGTGAGTGCTGTGTGCAGTCCTCCTGAGCTCCGTTTTCGCTGGCAGAGGCATCATGGACTGGTCTTTTGATGTTTCCAGTGTGGCCCCATGGGCTAGTTCTTTTTTTAAAAAATAGATTTTTATTATATATTCCACAAATACAAATCTCATAAACAGTTTTTGACAGTGGTTCGGCATTGACAAATATGCATTTTATATATCTTAATATATACATTTTCTTTCTATAAATCCACAGTACTTATTATATCTATCTATAGTTACATTTATCTTATATACCTTATCTAGCCCATTGTTTTCTTAAGGTCTCTTGTAATAATTACATTTTCTATTTTCTTATTTTTTATATCTATCTTCTAGCTATTTATATCATTTATTTTATGCCATATTGTTCCGTCCGGAAAAACGCGAGGTAGACTGGGTTCCAACAACAAAGTCTTTATTATATACAGCAGTGGGAAAACG
>BHFT01034197.1:0-18398 GCA_004320025.1 Laticauda laticaudata
AGCCGTTCCAGCATTCCTCCTCATGGTCTCTGGGCATAGCTGCATGTTGGTGAGAAGTACCTGGAACCTGTTGGCCAGGATGCCAAAGGCGTTCTCCAGCACCTCTTGCCCTGAACAGCTGTAGTTGAAGACTCTCTCTTCACAGGGTGAGGTATTTGGAGTGTAGGGCTTCATGAGGTAGGCTGGTGAGGAGAAGGTGTCCATCCCCTACGATGAAGTAGGGCGACATCTTGCTTGTCTTTGGGCAGCGGGTCTGGACTGGGAAGCCCACCATGAGGTTGCCTTCCAGCCCCTCCTTGAGCTGACTGGCGTTTGTATACCTGGGCATCTGAAGATGAGTCCGTTGCCTGAAGCATTGAGTGTACATGAACTTGTAGTCAACATCGACCATAGGTGAAGAGGACGATGCTGAAGAAGCCCTTGTAGTTTGTGATAAGTGGACCCCGACTTGGCTGAAGCTTTGCAGCGACCATAGCTTGCCATCTATGGCTCCAACGGTGTGGGGAAGTTCTACTTCTGATACCACCACTCTGCAAATTCTTCCAGCCTTCTTCAGTGGAGGGGCACTGGACGGGAGCCTCCTTGCTTTTACTTTGATGATGGCCTGCACCACTTCTCTGACCACAGTGCTGATGGTGTTGTGTGGCACCCTCCAGCCGCTACTGCATGCTCCTGCTGTAGGTGTCCCTGAGGCCAGGTGGTGCAGAAGTGAGCGCCACCTTGAAGCCCAGGTTCCAGCGCTGGGCCGGAGGTTTGGTGTTTGCCTTGGTCAACCTGGTGTCAGGCGCTGCCACAAGTTCATCAAACATGCTGGAGGCATCCTCAAGAAGTTCTGGAACCACCAAGTGTCTTCGCTCCTTAGCTCCACCAACAGCTTGGTCCATCCTCTGCTTCTCTGGCAAACCACTTTTGGACCCAGACTTTTTTTGGGTGCCTCCCTTTCTTCCCGTAGTAGAGTTCACAGAGCCTGTAGATGTTTCGCACTGTTGCAGAAGGATGGTGGTTGCGAAAGGACTTTGTCACAATCCACGGTGGACAATGACTGGATGCTGTGAAGAGGAAGAGTCAGTGAAGGCGTGCAGAGGTCTGCACAGGGGGCTGCTGGTCAAAGTGAGATACAGCGATCGTGCTCCCCTTTTTTACTAGAGTAGGTGTTCTTCGTCTGTCATCCTCCTAGGGCCATCTTTAAACTGTCGTAGGCATCTCTGTGTCTTAATTATCAATCCTTAATATCGAGATAGGTCCCCTCTGCGAAAGTTTTTCCTGTTTAAACGCTTTGTTTCCGTGCTGCATCCGCTAGGCATCCGTTCTGCATCCATTCTGCATCCGTTCCGCGTCCGTTCCTCTTCCTCCCTGCGTCCGAGCAGATGCGAGTTGCGCGAGCTGCATAGCGGATGCCTAGGCAGCGATATAGTGGATGCGTAACGGATGCGTAGCGGATGCAGAACGGACGAAGTGGATACATTTTCTGCGCAAAAGTTTTGGGCAGCCCAAAACTTTTGGAGCGGATGAACGTCAATAAACGGATGCTCGGACAGATAGAGAGGAAGCAAAATGGAGGCAGTGAGTAGATCGCATTTTTGAACGGATGGCAAGGTTTTTTGTCCGTTTTACATCCTCTTTGCATCTGTTGGTTCGGGGTGACATAGGCTTTAATGACTGATCACGTCGAATTTTTGGGGTATTTTTATTGATGGTGAGGGATATACCCTACAGAAAAAAAGTCAAGGCTATTAGAGATGCACCACAGCCAAAAAACAAAATGGAATTACAAGCATTTTTGGTTCTCATAAACTTTTATAACGTATTCCTCCCTCACCAGGCAATGATAGCTGAACTGTTACATCATTTTATTGGATAGAAAAACTAGTTGGACTTGGGGGTAAAGAGAACAAAAAGCATTCAGGCCATAAAAAATCTGTTAACCTCAGACACTGTGTCTTATTCAGTTTAGTAACACACTTTCATTGACGGTCATCTGTAGTGCCTCACCATTTGGAGTCAGTGCTATCCTTGGCCACAATTGCCTGACGGAGAGAGCCCCGTCGCCTTTTACTCGGAAACACTCCCTAAAGCAAGATGCAACTATAGTCAACTAGACAGAGAACCCTGGCAATTGTCACCGGATTAAACGTTTCACGAGTACCTCTATGGGAGAACATTTTCAATCGTTACTGACCATAAACCTCTACTAGGAATTTTGGCGGGAAACAAACCCACACCGAACTTTTATTTCCTCGAATGACTAGATGGTCAGAATTCCAAGCACGCTACTCCTACATTTTGAACACATCGACCCGGGAAGCAATCTCCCATGCAGACACTTAAGTCGAACACTGCTGCCAATGACGGAGGAAGACTCGCGCCAACAATTACCACCCTGCAGATAGAAACCTGCCCGAGCTACCAATATCTACCCATGATGTCGCCAGGACAGCGCTAAAGATCAAGTGACTGCCCGCATTTTAAATTGGGTAGGTAAAGGTTGACCGGAAAACCAAAAAACTGAAAACTTTAAACCCTTCCGGACCAGACAGACTGAAATGTCAATACAAAAAGGTGTTTATTGTGGGTGATTCGGTGGTAATTCCTTCCAAATTACAAACTAGAGTGTTGGGTTTGCTTCATGAAGGCCACCCAGGCACTCGTGAAAATGAAAAGCCTGGTTAGGAGCTATGTATGGTGGCCTGGTTTAGACAGAGATATTGAGTACTGGTTGCCACATGCAATAAATGCCAGAAAACCAGGCCATCACCACCACAAGCTCTATAGAAGGATTGTGGAGACCCCACGAGGCCCCTGGTCTTGGATTCATATTGACTTTGCAGGTCCGACAGGGGGCATACGTTGTTGATTGTTGTAGATGCATACTCGAATTTGTTAGAAGTCCCAGTAATGTCATCTACAACAACCACACCTTTATAAAAAAGTTAAACAAGCTATTCACAACTGATGGGTTGCCCGGACATCCTCGTGTCCGACAATGGGCCACTACTGACGCTATTACATTTGAACAATATCTAGCCTCCTTAGGCAAACGCCATGCACTAACCGCACCACGCCCACCCGGCGGCAAAGGGTAGGGCTGAGGAGATGGTCAGGTTTGGAGAAAATGGACCCAGGGATGTCCAGGACACAAATGGACCGTTTACTCACTTCCAACATATCACCCCAGCACTGTGACTAACAAAAGCCTGCAGATTGCTAATGGGGAGGAAACTTAGATCACATTTGGATAGGTTACATCCAAATTACACCTTGAGAAATCCCCCGACTCCCTCAGCCATTTCCGCACGTTTGAAATCGGCGAATTTTCACCTAGGTCCTGATTGCCAAAAGACTTTACCAGGGACCCTCTATGGCTTCCAGCCACAATCACACAAATAACAGGCCCCCGGTCCTACCGTCTGACCGTGCACGATGGCAGAGAATGGAAGCGGCACATAGACTAGCTTCATTCCTGAAATTTCAAGCGAAATACGACTGTGCAACCTCCAACAATAAAAATCGACGAAAACAAAACCAAAGGGGGGGGGGAAATACAAGAAAATAATACTGAAAATAATTCCTTCAGTATTATTTTCTTGTATTTCCCCCCCCTTTGGTTTTGTTTTTGTCGATTTTTATTGTTGGAGGTTGCACAGTTAAAATTAAACCCGATCTACTTCGTGTTTTTCCGGACGGAACACGGGGTACTTCTGGGTGCTGGCACATGCACATGTGCAATTTGGCATAGGAGCCCAAAAAGGTTAGCCACCACTGATATAGGGACTTTCTTTTCTTTTTTTCAAAAGCCAATTGGACTTCATTTTTCTTTTGGACTTTGAAAAAGCATCTTTGGGACAACTTGGATGATTGTGCATCTCCATTGACATGTTGCCAGGGTTCTCTTGGAGAATGTGATTTATGACACACCCTGGGAGGAGGGGGGAAACAGGGTCATAGGTGGGCAGTAAATTACATGGGGCAGAGCTTACTGGCTGTCAGGGTTCCAACAGATGCCCTAATTAATTCATGAGCCTCAAACCAAGTTTCAAAAGAAATCCAATTATTTACTAGGAGCAACATGTGGGCAGGTTCCCATGTGCAGTCAGCTCTGCCCCAATATAATTAGTAAATAAATATGCCCCTAATTTACTGCCCACTTATGACACACCTCGTCCCAGGGTGTGTCATAAATCACATTCTCCAAGAGAGCACTTTTGTGGGCTGTAGAAAACATGCCTCTCCAGCTGGCTCCAGTAACCTGGGATACAGTCTGGAGAAAGGTATGCGTGGAAGGTGCTTTTGGTCATGGCAACCGAGCTGCTCCATCAGTTCTCCCCCCTCCTGCCTATGGTAACTCAAGAGCAGACCAGGAATACTTTATGAGTTGACACATGTAAGTTTTGGAAGCACTGCTTCATGATGGGTTGAGTTCTCTTTGAAGGAAACATTTCAAGAGATATTATTGAGTTGGTCTGACTCACTTTATTATGAATTCCAAATGAAGCCCACTAATAAAGCCTGTCATAGTGCAATATTCCTCTGTGATTAGTTAACTTAGGTCATTTAATATCCAGCCTGTTATTATCAATTTATCAATCTAGTTCAGAGCAGCTAATTTTAGCAAATGTTCCCAAGGTTAAAATGAAAAAATTAAAAATTAAAAAATAATAATTCCATGACCTGTTGTTTCATTATAAATCTCAGCTGCAATTAGATCAACCTGAAATCATCTTAAGGTGTAATTAAGCCAAGGAACATTTGCAGTACTATTCCTGGCTTCCTCTTGTCTTCCAAGCTGGGCCCTACAGCAGTCAATTTATGAGAGGCCATGGGTACAGTCCCTTGCTGTCAGTCAATACCTGTTCAAACGAGCCACAGAGAAAGGAAACTGAAAAATTGTTCTGCTCAGGAGTGAGATAAAGGATGCACCTTTGATTTAACCCCAAATTTATCTAAAGATCACCAGGGATACTTGGAATTGTCTTATACTGTTGACTTATAATCAGTGGTGGGACTCAAACATTTTTATTACCGGTTCTGTGGGTGTGGCTTGATGGGCATTGCTTGATGGACATGGTTTGGTGGGTGTGGCAGGGGAAGGATACTGTAAAATCTCCATTCCCTCCCCACCCCACTAACCTGCTTTCCAGCTCCATTCTCCTGTGCAGGGCAACCAAAGAAGACCCAGCTGATCAGCTGGGACTCAATGGGAGGCAGAGAATAGATGGGGGCAGGACCAGTCAGGGTGGTATTTTCCGGTTCTCAGAACTACCCAAAATTTCCACTACCGGTTCTCCAGAACCGATCAGAACCTGTGAATACCAACTCTGCTCACAATAGTTAGTTTAGTGACTGTTCAAAGTTACAATGGCACTGAAAAATGTGACTTATGACTATTTTTCACAGTTATGACCTTTGCCGCAGCCCCATGATCAAGTGATCCAAATGCTTGGCGATTGGTTCATATTTATTATGATTGCCGGGTTCCAAGGTCACTTTATCCTCTCTTGCCACCTTTTGACAAACAAAGTTCCATGGGAAAACCTGACTCCTTGAACAGCCAGGGCTCAATTGTGGTCATAAGTGGAGGACTACCTGTACTGCGTGAGTGAAGAGAAGGACCAGGGGAGACATGATAGCAGTCTTCCAATATTTGAGGGGCTGCCATAGATACTTCTCCAAAGTATCCAAAGGTCAAACAAGGAATAATGGATGGAAACTGAACAAAGAGAGATTCAACCTGGAAATAAGGAGAAACTGTCTGACAGGGAGAACAATCAACCAATGGAACAGCTTTCATTTGGAAGTTGTGGGAGTGCCATCACTTGACACCTTCAAGAAGAGATTGGACTGTCATTTGTTAGAAATGGTGTAGCATTTCTCCAGAGGTACTCGTTCTCCCTCAGCCATTCCAGCACCTCATCCTTATGCTCCTCGGAAATGGTGTACTGTTTCCTTTCTCCCTTCTCCTTCCCTTGCCTCTTCCTCCCTCTGGCAGGGGCTTCAGCAGGGCCTTCAGGGGCTTGAGCAGCAGGGCTTTGAGGACCTTGGGGCTGGTCCACCACAGCAGCAGCAGCAGCTTCAGAGTCAGTGCCAGAGGGTGGGATGCTGGTTCTGGCCTTCTTCAACTTGCCAGGGCTTGAACGAGTAGGCATGGGCTTCATCTTCTTGCCTGACTGACGAACCATGGTATTCCTGCAAGATATATGTGGCAGCACGTCTTTCCCCTGTAAGCTGACTGCGTGCGTGCTGCATCCTTTTATATCTGTGGAGCTGACGCAATTCATACTCCCTGCCTGCACAGTGAACGGATTTTGCCTGCACAGTATATCGGATTTTGCATCCGATATACATCCACGTGACATCCGCTTTGTTTCCTATAGGCATCCGTGATGCATCCGCTTCATCCGCTATGCATCCGCCCCTTCCACTATGCGTCCACTTCAAAATTCTCCTCCAGAACCCATTTGGAGGTGTCATCCACTTCCATCCACTTTCATCCTCTAGGCTTCCAATGAACATCCGTTTTACATCCCCGCTACATACTATCCACATCCATTCTTTTCTGTTCTTTTCCATTCTGTTTATGCAAATTTTCACCACTTTTTGGAGCGAATGACAACGGATGGAGCCACCCCTGAAATTTTGCTCATCCGCTGTGTCTTTTATGCATACGTTTTGCTCTGTCGGCCAGTGGGATCAGGCCTTAAGGAGAAATTTCCTGATGGTTAGAACAATTAACCAGTGGAACAACTTGCCTCCAGAAGTTATGAATGGAAGTTTTTAATAAGAGATTGGGAACCATTTGTCTGAAATGGTATAGGGTTTCCTGCCTAAGCAGGGAATTGAAGACCTCCAAGATCCCTTCCAACTCTGTTATTGTATTCTAGAAGTGGTGGAATTTATCTGCAGCCTCTCATGTACAATCAAAGTATTTGGGTTTGGGGAGTCCCTGGTCTTCTTTGAACTTGGTTTTTGTTGTCGTATAAAGATGTTTTATTACCAAACTAGGTAACATCATCCATGGTAAAATGGAGTGAGCTTTGCTATAATTTTCTATACTGCAGGCTTTCCTTCTCAGTGTTGATAGGAACCTTCTTCATGGTTCCTTAATGAGATTATTGTTTAGTGTTAGCTTGTTTGTCTGAGTTGGTAGTCTGAGTTGATTGGGACATTGTTTACCTCTTGATTGTTGGTGCTCTCTATGACGCCTTTAGAATCTAAATGAACAGTGAAATTTAAAAAACATAATAACATGGTAAAATGGTAGGCCAGAATCTATGTCACTGCCAGACCTCTTCTGCTGAACAGTTCCACAGAATTCTCTGCTTTTACCTGTACGTTTTAATTTGCGAAGGAGTGGGGAATTCCACAAAATTAGAGTTCTCTCAGTGAATTTTGTTTCACTCTCAAAATTGTTGTCATGTATGCTTTATTTTTTAAAAAAGTTCTTCTTGGAAGCATTTATAATATGGCATAATCACAACATTTTTAACCTAGGAAGAACATGACTTTTTAAATGGCATATCAGTGATGCCGTACTTTTCTTCCCATTGTTAATTTTCCTTTTCCTTGAAATTCCTTTTCTGCTCTTTGTGGCTGTTTATTTTCCTTGACAGGCTCCTTCTACTGATCTTGCACCTTGAGAGGTAACTAAAGAACCGACAAGAAAGACTGGTCTCTTTAAAGAGACATTTCTATTATCCCACATTAAAGCAGCAGAAAAGAAGGACTCTTAATGAATTAGCACATAGGTTGTTTGGAAATCAACAGAACTGCAGGCTTAAAGCATCTGAACTTGATTGCCGCAGGACATTATTAGTGGACGCTAAGAATGCAAGCTGTCCATATTAAATTGGTACACTGATCCAAGTAATTCAGCTGCTAATCTAAGCTGCTCCAAGTGAGGTGAGACTCCAGCTTCTAGGTAAGGTAGAGATTATGGCTATTATTAATATTAAAAGTTGTGGACGATGCCAGGAAGAGTAGACTTACTCCATGAAGAAGAGAGAAGGTACTATGTACAATTGGCCTCACTTCCAGATTCTCATTTGTGTTATTAAGTAGATATATAAAAATGGATGAATGGAATTTAGGGGTCTTTGTTGGTCTTTGGGCTAGGTTGTTTTCTTTCAGACCCAAAACAAGGTAATGTAATCAGTGGTTAATACAGTATTAGATTAATCAAACCCAAAACAGAAAACACAATCAGTGGTTAGTACAATGCTAGACTAGCATTGATGATAACAGAATAACAGAGTTGGAATGGACCTTGGAGGTCTTCCATCCCCCTGCTCATGCAGGAGATCCTATATCAGTGATGGCTAACCTTTTCAGCATTGAGTGCCTAAAGTGTGTGTGCGTACATCCCCAAAATGCAACATGTATGTGCCCCCGTGCATGCACCTTGGCCCTGCACATATGTGTGCAACCCCCTGTGCCCCCATGCATGTGTGCATGACCCCTGAATGCATGCCCTGCCCCATGCACATGTGTAGCAGAGACCCAAAGACCAGCTGGCTGATGGGAGGCATGCACATGCATGCATGGCAGAGCTGAGCCAAGGTGACAGCTCGCATGCCCACAGAGAGAGCTCTGCATTCCACCTCTGGCACACGTGCCATAGGTTCTCCATCATGGTCCTATATCATTCCATCCTGTCTTTTCTTAAAGACCTCCGGTGATGGAGCACCCACAACTTCTGAAGGCAAACTGTTCCATTGGTTCATCATTCTCACTATTGTTTAGTTTGGGTAATAAAAAGTCTGCAAACAAACAACCTAGCTCAGAGATCACCTAACACCTATTATTTTCACCCCGGGCTACAAATGTTCTCCTTTACTGAATGGAGTTTATTTTGAATTGGTCTATAAAGAGATTTAGAAGTAATGACCACTGCATGTTGAATTGGGCCCAGTAACTAATATGTTAGTTGTTTTATCCATATTTCATTGCAATGGCAAGGCTGCCCTGCCAGCAATTTGCTTGCTGAATTCTGGACTAACTGGAACTTCTGGATCATCCTCAGGAATTAATGAATTAATGAATGAATGAATCACACAATCACACTTTGAACATGGCCAGGTTTCAAGAACATTTATTTGAAGATCTTTGGAAGCTGTGTTTGGGACTCAGGAGTTCTATGCACAACAAATCCTTGTTTGTCTACTCACGCTTGGCCAATAAAGTATTCTATTATTATGTCACAAACCATCCCTTTGGATTCTAAACCTTTATCCCTTCTCCCATTAGATTCACCTTGGTCAATAAAGGAAAGTGAGCAGAAAAAAATCCCTTTTGAAAGAGTCAGAGAAACTTTTGAGTCCTACAATTTGTTAGGATAAATATGTTAAAATTAATAAGGAAAGTGGTTTGATGCAAATGAAGAAAACTAACTGTACAATGTTCATTAGCCCAATGTAATCTGTTCTGAGTCAGTGTCTTTTTCCAGTCCCTTGGGAATATTCTTTTTAAACTTTGCTTCTTGACAGCCTTTTAATTGCTGTGATTGAAGTGAAGCCTTTCAGCTTGTAAAACAAATTTGCTTTTGATTCATCAGATATTCACTAAAAGCTCTGAGTTTCATAATCATAATGTTGCATATTGTATAAGAAAAAAAAAGAATACTCTTCTCTAAAGATTAAATTGAAAATAAATGTATCATTTTAGCACAAACTATTTAGCCTAAATATTTAACTTAAGTTGCACATTAATGGCATTAAAGAGTGACATTATTTAAATAAAAGTAATACCAACCATCATTTTAACACTTTATATATGTAACTTCAGAGAAGGGGTAAATGTGTAACTTGAGCTTATTTTTTCCTTTGATTGCCTTATTCTGCATTGTTTATTGTATTGTACCAAGCTTCTCTATAGAACCACAAATTTGTGACATAATTAATAATTATTAGCACAGTTAATTATCAATAGCACTCATCTAGTAGTCTTTGAATTAACAAATAAATTGGAAAGTTTCATAATTAACTGATGAGGCTGAATATTCACATAGTTCTAATAACAATGTATACGTTTTTTTATTTTTTTTTTCTGTTGGGAAACAGGAAAGGATGAAGTTTACATACAAGGTCCTATTTTGGGGGGGAAATCAATATAAGCTATGCATTCATATTGTATGACATAATTTGACTGACTAATTGCTTAGTCAATCAAATTATGTCATACAATATGACTGCATAGCTTGCATTGAAATTTTGAAATTAATTGCTTAGTCAATCATTAGATTACATCATCTGCCTTTTGGCACTAATCAAGGCAATGAACTAGACTAAGACTAAATTAGCATTGCTGATCATGTGAGCAAGCATGTCTGATCTCAGGTTCTTAGGAAGGACTCAGTGGGTGGACAAAAATTCAGTCTAAATCAGGGGTGTTGAACACAAGGCCCATGGGCCAGCCTGCAAGGTGCTTAGATCTGGCCCAAAGGACCATCTTGGAAACAATGAAGGAGCAGTCTGCAGTGACTCTGCCAGCGAAAACAGAGCTCAGGGAGGTTGCACAAGCTGGCCACAAACACAATGCCCAGATCAACACAGATCAAACACAACCCTGATGCAGCCCTCAGTGAAATTATGTTTGACGCTCCTGGTCTAAATTATTGGCCGACTGTGTGACCACATCAACAATAATAACAGGAACTGAAGAGAGATAAAAATGCTTCTGCAAAATTCTCATGAGAAAAGTGAAAACAATGTAAAACTATGAAAAACAATGTTGAAGCCATTTGACAGCTAATATTTAGATTGAAAGGACACAGGAAATCACTTTAAAGGATCTAAAAGAATAAGAATTGTGCAGCAAGTGTTCATACTTATTCAAAAGCTAGTTGTTTTTCTCCTTTTAAAAAGAAGCACTCTGGGGAAAATGTTGTCTCCAGAAGTAGCTATTGGCAGCACATAATTCCTTCTTTGCTAGCTACAGCATATTTTATATTAAATTGCAGATGGAACAGCTCAATGATTCAAATAACTAGAGCTCTGTTTTGAGCTGTAATGGCTTCCTGCAACCCTCTGTCAGCAAAAACAGAGCTCGGAGGGCCACCAGGGACCTCACATGCTCCATTTTTGGTTGAGATGGCCTCCTGTAACAGAGCTTTAGCCAGTAGAGACACTACAGGCCGGTCCTTCACTATTTCCAGAGCAGCCCCATGAGCCAGATGTAAGCACCTTGCAGGCCAGATTCAGCCCCCGGGGACTTGAGTTTGACATCTTTGGTGTAGAGAGAGGGAGACTTCATGCATACTACATATGGGAAGGATTCCATGAGTTTTCAGAGTTTGATCTTCAGAATGAGCCCCAATACTCAGTAAATGATAAAGGACCGAAGATCACAGAAGAAACAAAGAAAACAAGAACCAATATGTAAAATATGAAATGAGAACTTAAATTCAGGACTGTAAATCCAGGTGCCAGGTTGATGGGACCATCAGGAGAAAAATAAGATTCCATTTATGAGACTGCTCTCTCTCTCTCTCTCTCTCCCTCCCTCTTCTCTCTCCCTCTCTCTCTCTATTTCTATCTCTCTCGGACTCTCTCTGTCTCTCTCTCGCTCTCTATGTGTGTGTGTCTCTTTCTCTCTCTCTTTCTCTTTCTCCCTCCCTGCCTCTCTCTTCTTTCCCTCCTTCTCTCTTTCTCCTTTCTTCTCTTGCTCTCCCTCTCTACCCTCTCTCTCTCTCTGTGTATTTTTCTCTCTGTCTGTCTCTCTCTCTCTCTGCATTTCTGTCTCTGTCTGTCTGTCTCTCTGTCTCTTTCTCTCTCCCTCCCTGCCTCTCTCTCTTCTTTCCCTCCTCTCTTTCTCCCTTTTTCTCTTGTTCTCTTTCTCTCCCCCCCTCTCTGTGTGTGTCTCTTTCTCTCTCCTTCCCTGCCTCTCTCTTTTCTTTCCCTCCTTCTCTTTTTCTCCCTCCTTCGCTTGTTCTCCCTCTCTCTGCCTCTCTCTCTCTCTCTCTCTCTCTCTCTCTCTCTCTCTCACATACACACACATTTATTCATCCTTTTAGATTATTTGTTTTTTCACCCCTCATGCCTTTACCACAATGTTAATCAGAGGTTTCTTGCTGTCTCCTCTCCGCCTTCTGCAGAACTCAGGCTGTGAATGTCCCCTATACAAAAATAAAATAAAATAAAAGGATTGTACAGTAAATGGGAAATTCTAACTCTGAACACAGTGAGAATTTCTGATCTAGCCATCCTGGAAGACTCTGGATTTCCCCTTGGGAGAGAATACGTAAATGTAGTCTTCTCCAGATCAAGTCAAGGCCACCTCAGCTACTTGACTTAGCTGAATCAGGTGTCTTTTGACTTCTTCAAAGTAAATTGTGTCAGCCTATTTCAAATCATTTTGTGAAGGTGAATTGCTGTAGCTCTTATTTGTGGGATTTCTTATGAGTCTCAATATATTATATTTTATGTTATGGGTTGTGATAATGTTTGTTCTTATACGGATCTCAAAGAGGTAAACAACATTATCAATAGAATCCATCCATCCATCAGAGATAGCAAACATTTTGTTGCTTGCTAGTTTAGAATGGATTACATTTCTATGGCCATGTTATTGCTGACTATTGATCAAAAGATATTTAATTGAGTATAGGTAATTGACATAGATGAAGAAAATCCAAACAAGCTTCAAATATTTCACTAAGACCTGGGAATCAAGGGCAGAAGTTATTTTCTGCTCAACTTTAGTAGGGCTTGCAGAATCCACAGATAATTAGATGACATTTTCTTCCTTTTGAGCTTCTCTATAGTCTTATTTATTAAACTCACAGTGAACACAAACCTGGAGAACTAGCAGATACCCTATTATAAGATCCTTTTATTTCCTAGCAAGATTTATCACTGAAAAGATGCACACAAATCTCTTTTGTATTCAGCAGAAATGATAGACTTGAGTTATCAAGATTGGAACACCAAAATCTATAATTCTCTCCCTCATTCTCTTGTCTGAAGATAACATTTCCACAGGGAGTTGAGGGAGGGAGTTTCAAGAACAAATGACATTTGGGGAGAAGCAAAAATTGTTTTTATCCATCTATTCATTAAATTTCTGTATGTCTCTCCCCCCTTTCCCTTTTTCAAACAATTTTAATAATAATTAATATGGTGTATCCATGCAGACTTGGATTTAATCATTCAGATCATTTCTTTACTAGATTTCAAGAAAGACTAAAATATAATGTCATGTCATATCTAGAACAATAGACATATTTTGATTTGTAAATCAATTACACAAACACCAGGAAGAACAGAACAGCTGATAAAGACAAACCATTGGCGGATATAAACATTCTGGTATTATAATGACAGACTGAAATAATTATAACAAAAATTCAGAGGGTGCAAACAAATACACAACGGTGGTTGTCATCTCTGATTGAGAAGGCAAATCCCATCTCTATCTCTGTCCTGTCCTATTTTTAAAATGTTATAAAAGGAAAAAGGCCGATGTGGGCTTCTCAGAAATTAAAAAATGGGAGATTGATATCATAATAATAACCATTAGGCACTGCAGGGTACAAAATAATACACTGGACTTCTGGATTAATGGCTCTGTGAAAGCAAGGCTTGTCACATCAAGGATACTTAATTATGAAATGGCTTTGGAATGCTAGACAACCTGTGATGTATTTAATTTAACTCATAGTTTCACATGGTTTGTTTTAACTCTTTGTCTCCTGTGTCCTTGTGATTTCTTCTTCAAGTACTGACTGAAGCCATTTCTCTTTAGGGATCTGGCTAAGCTATTGATTTATTTGATGCTACATTTTATCACTCTTACAAATATAAGGTAAGCTCTATTCTAACTTGGGTTTGGTCATCTTTGCTTCTCAACTTAGAGAACTCAAACTCTTAGCCATTTTGAGTTCCCTCAATTCTGTGATACACCACAAGGAATGCCAAGAACTGTGGGGATGGAGAACTGCTCAGGCTCAGTCCAATCCAAAGCTCCAACCACTCTACAGTTTCATATGGCCACTAAGGCTTGGGTTGAGCCAAATAACATGCTTTCTGTAATAGCCCCAACCTCCTTCTGAAAACCAATCAGTGCATTAGTTAGCTGGGGTGGGCCATTGTAATAGGTGCCAATAGCTTGCAGATTAACTGGCATTTGAGAACTGGAGAATCACTAGTAAGCCGAGGCAGTGTTCAGCAATTCTGGAGAACTGGTAGCAGAAATTTTGAGTAGTTCGGAGAACTGGAAAATGCCACCTCTGACTGGCCCCACCCCCCGCCTCTATTCTCTGCCTCCTGGATCCCAGCTGATCGTCTGGATCTTCTTTTGTTGCCCTGCACTGGAAAATGGAGCTGGAAAGCAGGTTAGTCGGGTGGGGAGGGAATGGGGATTTTGCAACATTCCCCCTTATCTCTATAACCCCACTTCCTGCTGCTAGAAGAGGCGGAGTCTGAAGCACCATTAAAATCCTTTTCAGAAACCCTAAAGAAAGTTAAGAAAAAGAATAGACAAAGGCTACATTAAAATATGGGTACACCTATGTCAGCTTTAGGATCAACAATCTATTTATGGAGATTCTCAGTCATCTAGGTCATGGTTGTCCCAAAGGTGCTTTTTCAAGAGGCAACTAGATTTCCTTAACAAAAAAGCCCAAATGCCTCTTGAAAAAGCACTTTGGGGACTAATGGATCTGGGTTACAAAAAACTGAGTGTTGATTACCATTGTAGGGCAACAAACAACTGGAATTGTTTGGGTGCTTTATTGCAACTTGTAGTTTATTTTATTTATTTATTTATTTTATTTATTTGTCAAGCATGTATTAGATAACAGGTATAATTAGAACATGATTATAATTACATGAAATGGGTATGAATAAAAGGGGACATTAGGACAGGGATGGTAGGCACATTGGTGCACTTATGCACGCCCCTTACAGACCTCTTAGGAATGGGGTGAGGTCAATAGTAGACAGTCTAAGATTAAAGTTTTGGGGATTTGGGGAAGAAACCACAAAGTCAGGTAGTGCATTCCAGGCATTGACAACTCTTGTTGCTGAAGCTGTATTTTCTGCAATTGAGTTAGGAGTGGTTTACCTTAAGTTTGTATCTATGGTGTGTTTGTGTATTGTTGTGGTTGAAGCTGAAGTAGTCATTGAGGAGTAGGACATTGCAATTGATAATTTTATGTACTATGCTTAGGTCAGCCTGAAGGCGGTGTAGTTCTAAGTTGTCTAAGCCCAACATTTCAAATCTGGTGGTATAAGGTATTCTGTTGCAAGTGGAAGAGTGCCCAGATTTTTGCAACATAAATATGGTAATTGTAGGGACAGAACGTAAGTCCTGTGGATGCCATCAGATTTCTGTTCTCCTCCCTCACCCAGGGCATCATGAAAGTTTGCAATAAGACAAAGATTTTCCTACTTCTGTGGTTGTTTTTGCTTCAAATTCTCCACTCCTCACTCCTCTTTTCCAAATGACATTTCACTGAGGAGTTTAACTATATTAAGATTTGACTCCTGCGCTTTTTCATTCCATGCAGTTACTCACTGAAATGACTTGATTTCAACAGTACATGTGCATTTGTTAAATATCTTGAAAAATATGTCCACTGTGTTTTTCTTCTCTCCCTTCACTTATTTTTGGAGTGGTACTTCTGTTTTGATTTCTTCTATACAGCTCTGCTTAAATATAGTATGAACATTTTTTGAATGTTTTGTTTTTTCCAGGATGGAAATCTGCCTTTGGATAATCCAGACAGATGTTCAAATTGCTGAGCAGAAAACACAGCAGGTTGTATAAACTGCAAAATACTAATTACAGCACAAAGGAATAATTCCCAAAAAGTTGACCTCATAAATTTTGCTTAAGGGTTCAAACTTACAACTCTTTGTAGTTTTTGATTAACTCTACAGAGGAGGAGGAGGAGGAGGAGAGGGAGGAGGAGGAGGAGGAGGAGAGGGAGGAGGAGGAGGAGAAGAAGAAGAAGAAGAAGAGAGAAGAAGAAGAAGAAGAAGAAGAAGAAGAAGAAGAAGAAGAAGAAGAAGAAAGAAGAAGAAGAAAGAAGAAGAAGAAAGAAGAAGAAGAAGAAGAAGAAGACACACAGGAAGATAGGCTCAAGATCCAGATGGATCTTGACAGACCAGAACACTGGGCCATATTTAAATAAAATGAAATTCAATATAGAGAAAAGTAAAGTCCTTTACTTAGGCAAGAAAAACCAAAAGTATACATATAGACTGGGTGAAACCAGGCTGTTAGGAATATGAAACACCTAACAGGTATTTGGGTTAGAAATATATAAACCAGGATAAACATTTTCGTACTATCTCTTTAAGGGAATGGAAGAGCATGCAATTGGGTGTGGTTTCTCAAATGGCCATAAAGATGGAGCCAGAAACCTGGTTTGTCTTAGTCTGAGTCTCAGAAGAGAAGTGAGTGTGTCTTTATATCCTTCTGTTGGAAAGTATTGCCATTTTTCCTAATTGATTGATATTACTGGATTTAAATGTAAGTCTGATACTTAACTGTTTTTGACACTGGATTTTGTTACTGGAAATATCCCTGGATTGAAAAACTGACTGATTAACCTGTGAATGACTTTTGGACTGCTTATTTTGGACTTTGGCTTAACCTTTCTGGAAGTAAAAAACCTTCATTAACTGTACAGTGTATCTGTGTACTTTAGAGAGTAGTGTGTATTATTCCAACACTAATCTCTATACATCTACCTGTATGTGCTCATTCTCCTAACGGGGAATTACCTCAACAAGGCTCAATAGCAGTAACTGTGAGAGGGATCTGGAGTCTAGTGGACAACCAGCTAAATATGAGCCAGCAGTGAGCAGCCGCCACCAAAAAAGCTAATGCAAATCCTAAATTGTATTAACAGAGGGATACAGTCAAGATCAAAGGAAGTACTAATACTGCTCTATAAAGCCTTAGTAAGACACACCCAGAGTATTGGCATCCAGTTTTGTTCACGCACAATTATAAAAAAGATGTTGAGACTCTAGAAAAAGTACAGAAAAGAGCAACCAGGATGATTAAGGGACTGGAGGCTAAAACATACAATGAACGGTTGCAGGAACTGGGCTTAGCTAGTCTAGTGAAGAGAAGGACCAGGGGAGACACGATTGCAGTCTTCCAATATTTGAGGGGCTGCCACAGAGAGGTAGGGGTCAAGCTATTTTCTAAAGCTGTAGGCCAGAAAGGAATAATGGATGGAAACTGAACAAAGAGAGATTTAACATGGAAACAAGGAGAAACTTCCTGACAGTGAGAACAATCAATCAATGGAACAGCTTGTCTTCGGAAATTGGGATGGGAGCGCCATTACTTGAGACTTTCAAGAAAAGATTGGACTGCCATTTGTCAGAAATGGTGTAGGGTCTCCCACTTGGGCGGGAGGTTGGACAAGATGACCTACAAGGTCCCTTTCAACTCTAATTATCTGTATTTAAGAAGAAGGGGAGGGGGAGGAGAAAAAGAAGAAGAGATTGTTCACAGTTCTATTTCTATCAAATGTATTACATTATTTGCTATTCCTAATGAATACAAAGGACAATGTGAATTTCATATTTACTCTGTAGTGTTCTTTTTTGGTATCCATTGCTTAATAATGAGTTAGTCTGTAATTTCCATTGTTCAAATCTTCAATCTAAAGTCAGCAAAATAGGGGCAGGCAGTCTGAACTTGATGGAAGAAAATTATTTCTGAGTGGGTTTCAACAATCACTTTCAATGAGGCAGCTCATTATCTACAACATGTGATAACTACTGCATAACTACAAGCATGGTAGGAATTAGGAAGTACCTAGCCCACTTCTTTATAGCCTGACTGCACAGTCATTCTTGCATGCTCTAAAGTCTAAAACATGTCACAGGGCTGACTATTTCATAAAAAAAAAAAGGAAAGATAAAAACCCCACCCATTTGCACAGTACAGTTTAAATTACTTATAATCTCTGTATAACACCAACTGATTTATTGGTAGCTTGAGTTTTAGAGTTTGCTGGTTCATGAAATTGTTTTATGATTCTTTCCTGAAAATCAAAATTGTTATTCCTAATTGTTGACTGTAATGCCAACCATTAGGTAGAAGTCATTCTTATTGAAGAAAAAAGAAAAGAAAAGAAAATGGTAATGAAATTTAATTTAAGGAATTATTTTTGAAGTCCAACCACAGAAGCATTAAAAATGTAACTCGTATGAGGTTAAAATTTGCTATGAGATCAGTAGAAAGTTTTTAGGGTTTCAGAGGTGTTCCATCCGGAAAAACGCGAGGTAGACTGGGTTCCAGCAGTAAAAGTCTTTATTTTTAACAATTATTTGAAACGGAACAGTTTGGCTCTATCTGCGGCAGCCTTTATATACGGCTTGCCTGCCGGCTTGTAGCCAATGATGGTTGCTTGACTTTGCCGCCTTTTGGCGGCTCTTTTG
>BHFT01034198.1:0-51898 GCA_004320025.1 Laticauda laticaudata
AGTGAACCAATCCCATGCCGGCTTTTCTGGCCAATCATATTAGAGGATTTGGAGTAAACCATTTTATACAGAACAAGAGGTGATTTGTCCCCCACCCTAAATCAATGAACTGAAAAAAGTACCCTTGATTACTATTTGCAAGAACTTTATATCATAAGATCTTATAAATCAGTTTAGGAAATGGTGTTATTACTGATCTGCTAATGAAGAGAAGGACTAGGGAGTGTCATAATAGCAGAATTCCAATATTTGAGGAGCTGCCACAAAGAAGAGGGAGTCAAATTATTTTCCAAAACATCAGAAAGCAAGACAAGAAACATGGATGGAAACGAATCAAAGAGAGAAGCAACCTGGAATTAAGAAGAAACTTCCTAACAGTGAACATAATTACTCAATGGGACAATGTGCCTTCAGAAATCTCGGGTGCTTCATCACTGGAGGTTTTTAGGAAGAGACTGGACAGTGAGTTGTCTGAAATGGCATTGGGCCTCCTGCTTGAGCAGGGGGCTGGACTAGAAAACCTCCAAGATCCCTTTCAGCTCTATTCTATTTTATTGTTGCAATATTTGAAGGGATGTCACAGAGAAGAGGGGATCAACCTGTTCTCCAAAGCACCTGAGAGCAGGACAAGAAGTAATGGGTGGAAACTTAGCGAAGAGAGATTCAATCTCTCTTAGCGAAGAGAGAAATTTAGGAGAAATTTCCTGTTGATGAGAACAATTGATCAGTGGAATGATTTGCCTCTGGAAGTGATGGCTATTCCCTCACTGGAGGTTTTTAAAGAAGAGATTGGAAAACCACTTGTCTGGAATGGTATAGGGCAGTGTTGGCAAAGCTTTTTGGGCTCCTGTGCCAAAAATTGTGTGCACTCTTACACATTCACATGCCAGCACCCAGAAGGCAATGTGCATGCCCCCTATGCCCCCTACATATGTGTACGCAATCCCCACCCACCCACCCCTGCTGCCCCCTTGTTTGCACTGCGCCTCACAGCTGATTTTCAGCCAGTTTGAAGCCTCCCAGAGGCTTGAGGAAGGCTTCTGCAGGCTTTGCAGGCCGAAAACTAGGCCTGTTTTTTGAAAAAACAGGAAGTGTTGAAACTGGCCTAGTTTTTGGCCTGCAAAGCCTGCAGAAGCCTTCCTCAAGCCTCTGGGAGGCTGAAAAAAGCCTCAAACTAGCTGAAAAGCAGCCATGATGTGCATCCATGCACAGTGGGGTA
This sequence comes from Laticauda laticaudata, assembly GCA_004320025.1. NCBI lineage: Eukaryota > Metazoa > Chordata > Lepidosauria > Squamata > Elapidae > Laticauda > Laticauda laticaudata. Next base: position 1,220 of record BHFT01034198.1, read on the forward strand.
AGTTTGCCTGCAGCTTGGGTGCCAGCACTAATGGCTCTGCATGCCACCTGTGGCACGCGTTCCATAGGTTCGCCATCACAGGTATAGGGTCTTATGCTTGAGCAGGGGGATGGACTAGAAGACCTCCGAGGTCCCTTACAACTCTGTTATTCTGAAAAGAGAAAGTGAACAGCAGAGAAGGAAAAGGAGAAAAATGTCAGGACTGGGTAAAATACGTGCATATTTATTCTGCACTCAAAATTTAGCCCTTATTTTTTAAAACTAAATAAATAAAACAGGAAAAGCAAAAGCACTTAGATTAAATCAGCCAACTGCCTCTCTGAGATTCAGGAAGCCTCATCCTTTTGGACAGAGAAAAAAAATTCATCATAGATTTGATAGAGGAGGCTTAAAAGGTCATGTAAAACTGCAACCATCAATTATTTTTTTCAAAAGTACACGTGGTGACTCTTTGGGCAATCTTTCTGAACAGGAAATGGTCGACATTATCCTGCTCAAGGACCACATACATAACTGTCCTTCCTCCAATAAAGAAGAATATTTGTAGCCCACGGATGAAATGAGGGCTCCTTCGGGCTCTCTGATCTTGATTGTTTTCTTGAAGATGTTTCATTATCCAACTAGGTAACATCACCAGTGCTGCAATGTATTAGTAGCCACTAATATATGCAAAGAAAGCAAAGCCCTTTCCTTTCTAGCACTGATGATTGTTAGATTTTGCAGCAGAAATTCAAATCCAGAAAGCACACACAGATGACTGCTTCAGCAGGATTCATTAACTTCTTTACATACATAATAACATTTGAAGTAAAGTTTACAATATCAATAATAGATTCTTCCAATTGTTCCAGTCAAAACACAAGCAGCAGCTTCAGAGCTCAGAGCAGAGAGAGTTAAGCCATGCCCATATTCTCTCTTTAAGTTTCAGTTTCTAATTCAGCTCCCATGGGCTGACCTTGTTTAGCATGTCTCTGCCAATTCATGAATATTCTGACAATGGTGTTATCTAGCTTGGAAAATGTCACCTAATTATTGGTGGATTCTGCAGGAGGTATTAGAGTTGAACAGCAAACAACTTCTGTCCTTGATTCAGATCAGATGAGATTAATAGAGTTGGAAGGTACCTTGTAGGTCATCTACTCCAACCGCCCACCCAAGCAGGAGACCTTATATCATTTCTAACAGTTGGCAGTCGGGTCTTTTCTTGAAAGCCTCCAGTGATGGAGCACCCACAACTTCTGAATGCAACTCCTTTTCCATTGATTGATTGTTCTTAGGGTCAGAGAATTTCTCCTAATTTTTAGGTTGAATCTCTCCTTGATCAGTTTCCATCCATTATTCCTTGTCTGGTCTTCAGTTGCCTTGGAAAACAGCTCATGTTACTTGAGGTCTTGATGGAAACTTTGAAGCTTCCTTGGATTTTGTGTACCTATGTCAATTCTCTGTAACCAATGAAGCATATTTCAATCAATAATCAGTGATAGCAGGGCAATAGAAATGTAATCCATGGTAAACAAACAAGCAACAAAAGATATTACATAGCCTGGTAATGAAACATTCAGAAACCAAAGAACCTTCACTCTTATTCTACACCTGAGCTACAGATATTCACCATATTGCAAAGGTTTACTCGCTCTGATTGATGGATTGATTCTATTTATAACATTGTTTACCTCTTTGAGATCCAAAGAAAAACGAACAGTATTACAACACAAGTACTCCTTCTTCCATTTTCCCCATAAAGGCCGTGTCACACTGCACCAACGGATGCAAAGAGAATGTAAAACGGACAAAAAAGCTTGCCATCCGTTTGAAAAAACGTGATGTTATCACTGCCTCCGTTTTGCTTCCTCTCTATCCGTCCAGCATTCCATTTATGGGACGTTTCATCTGCTCCAAAAGTTTTGGGCTGCTCATCCACTAGGCGCTTGCGCTGCGCTTCTGCGCAAACAATATCCGCCCGGACACAGGGAGGAAGCGGAACGGATGCAGAAACGGTATGCAGAACGGATGCCTAGCGGATGCAACACGGAAACAAAGCGTTTTAAACGGAAAAAACTTTCGCAGAGGGGACCTATCTTGGATATTAAGGATGCCTAGAGATGCCTAGAGTATGCAAAGCAAAAGGACAACTATACTGCCTATAAAAAGGGGGAGCAAACTCGTCTGCATCTCACTTTCAGCCCAGCAGGCCCAGCTGTGCAGACCTCTGCCAGCCTTTCATCTGACTCTTGCTATTCACAAGCATCCAGTCATGTCCACCGTGGATTGCGACAAAATCCTTTCAGGTTAAGCCAACATCCTTCTGCAACACTGTGAAACCATCTACAAGTCTCTGGTGAGCCAGTACTACGTGGGAAAGAAAAGGAGCACCCAAAAAGTTCTGGCTCAAAGATTGGTTTGCCAGAAGAAGCACAGTACGTAACTTTACGACAAGGCTGATGTGACTCAGGAGACTCTTTGGGCGTTCCAGAACTTCATGAATATGCCTCAGCCATGTTTGTTGAACTTGGTGCAGGCCTGTCTTGGACACTCCAGGTTGACAAAAGAACAAACACCAACTTTCCGACCAAGCCTGGAACCTGGGCTCAAAGGTTGACCACTCAACTCTGCGCGCACCTTGGCCTCAGGGACACCACCTACAGGAAGCATGCAGCACGGCTGGAGGGTGCCACCAGTACCATCAGTTTGTCTGTCGAGAAGAAGTGCGTGGCAGGCCATCATCAAGAATACAAAGGAAGAGCTCCTCCAGTAACCCCCTTCCACTGAAAGGAAGGATGAAAGAAAATGTTGCAGAGCAGTGGTATCAAGAAGTGGAACTTCCCCCAACACGTGTTGGAGCCAGTAGTATGGGAAGCACGTGGCCTGCAAAAGATCCAGCCAACTCAGGATTCACTTATCACAACTCCAAGGCTCTTCCAGCATCTCCTCTTCGCCATGGTCAGATGCTGCTACTACAGATTCATGTACATAGATGCTTCAGAGCAATTGGCTCATCTTAGATGCCCAGGTATACAATGCCAGGTCAAACCTCAAGGAGGGGGCTGGAAAAGCAAACCTCATGGTCGTGGATTCCCAGATCCAGACCCGCTGCCCCAACGACACGCAAAGATGTGCCCTACTCATCGTGGGGGATGACGCCTTCTCCCTAACCAACCTACCTCATATGAAGCCCTACACCTCCAAATACCTCACCCGCTGAAGGAGGATCTTTTAACTACAGGCTGTCCAGGGCAAGACGGGTGTGTGGAGAACGCCTTTGGCATCCTGGCCAACAGGTTCCAATGTACTTCTAGCCAACATGCAGGCATCGCCCAGAGACGCATGAGGAGGAATCGTGGAAGCTTGCTGCATCCCTGTACAATCTCATGCGCACACCCTGCTACCCGGTCTTGCAGAAACAGGCTTGTGGACCTCAGCAAGGCAATGTGACATGGAGCCTGGGGAATGGAGGCAAGGTGAAACCTTATTAAGATTACTGAGGGTGTTGCAAGGGCCCAACAGAAGCCTCACGTGATGAGCGAAGAAGGCAGCGCAAACCTCCTGAAACACTGGTGCAACTCCCAGCTGGAGCGCGTGGAAGTTGGCAAGCAGGTGGTAGATGCTTTAAAGGATGCTTCCTTCAGGCCTGTCTCATCACATGGATGAGATTGAGCCCATGTATGTTTTGGTGGGCCTACAATGAAACAGGGCGCTTTAACAAAGAGTTGTGTTTGTGTTCAAAAATGTGTTGGATCAATCTTACATTTTAATTGATATGAAGGGCCATCGGTTGGGCAATTGGGAGGTGGACCATCCAGTCCCACTATGTCTTCCACTGGAGGTTTATCTATCTCCACAACTATTACCCATCCCATTAGTATCCCTCCCATCCCACAGCTATCTTAACCCATCCCACAGGTATCCCATGTCCATACCACAGGTATATCCCTTCCCATCCAACAGCTATCTTAACCCATCCCACAAGCTATCTTAACCCATTCCCATAGCTCATCTAACCCACCCACAGGTATCCCTTCCCATCCCACTGCTTATCTTAAACCCATCCCACCAAGCATGCAAAGGCTAAACCATTGTCTAAAAAGTTTCCACCCAAGACTTTAATAAAAAAAAATTAATGAAAGCAAGGTGTGTGAAAACAAAGAATAAACTTTTATTATAACAAGCTGTAAAAATAAAACATGCACCCAAGTCAATGTCCAAATAAAGTCCACAAATATCCAGGCAGCCAGCTCTGGATCCTCTTGGTCACTCGGAGGTGCTGGCCCAGTCTAAAGGTGTTAGGGCTGCAGGTGCTGTAGAGGTGGGTGCTGCTGCAGTCCTGGTCTGAGGTGCTTGCTGGATTGCCTGGCCCCGAAGAGGACAACAGGGGACGGTGTGTTGAGGAAGTCTTTGGAGAGCTGGCTCAGCCCCGCAATGCTGCAGAGGTCCTTCCTCCATTGCCAGCGGCGTTGTCAGCCCAGTCTGAAGGACAGATGTTACTGAGGGCGGGCTTGGCTTGTGGGATGAGGAAGGAGTAGTTGTAGTGCGGGCTGTCTGCTCTCAGCGCGGGGTTGAGGACTGGTGTGGTGCATCATTGACGTTGGCTGCATCGCTGTCGTGGTTGTCGCCGATGCTGTGCCGTATGTGGAAAGGGTTTGCTGTCTGTGACTGCTGGCACCTCTGAGTAAGCTGTAGCCCTGGTAGGTGAGGGGCTGTGGGAAGCCTTTAGTATGGGAGGGACATCACCTGGGTGGAGGAGCAAACCTGGACTGGGTGGGAGCAGGTTGCCTGCTGGGTCTGGAGGGTTGTTTAAGCAGCGTGATGATCCTCTCCTTCACCAACCTGGATACTGGGGATCCTCCCATCTCCTTAGGGTCTGGTTTGATGTAATTGAGGAAGGCCTTGCTGTTTGCGTTTGAGGGGAGGCATTCGATTGGGTGAACCAGCTGAGAAGAGGAGACCTATGCTGGTGCGGATGGTGCTTCCCTGATCTCCACCAGGACCTTGTGGCTGTGCCCCTCCTGCCAGTCTGCTCTCTGCTTACTATGGAGCGGAGGTGTGGGTGGATGCGGCTTCGGCCAGTGTTGGACTCGATGTCTCCTCTCTTCCACTGCCACCAAAGGAGTCCTCATCGCTTCTCCACCATTGCTTTCCACACCTTGCCCGGGGTTCTCCGCCGTGTTGACATTGCTCCACAGGATAACCTGGGCTGGAGACAGGACTGACTCTTCAAGCTGCGAAGAGGACTAGGTCGCAGCAGGGCTGCCGGAGAGAGAGCAGGGTAGACAGATGGGTCCTGGTTGCTCCCTCGGTGGCGGACCTCACCCTCAGAAGCTGCATTTGGCCAGAACATAGTTTTCTCTGTTCCGTCAGCTTTAAACCGCGGCCTGTCCAGATTTTTTAGATGGTGCAGCTTCCCGTACCAGGTGTGCATGTGCTTCCACAGCCGAGTGAGTTCACATTCAGCCATGTGTAGCCCAGCTCTCCACCCTCTCTCTCCAAGCAGCCTGCTTCCACTTGGTGTCCCTGTACAGCCCGGTTGTCCCTTCCGCCACAGATAGGTCGTTTCTCTCTCAGCCACTCCAGCACCTCATCCTCGTGGTTTCCTCAGTCTCAATGGAGTATGCCTTCCCTCCCCTCCCCGCATACGCCTCTTCCTCCCTTTGCCAGGATCAAATGGGCCCTCATCAGAGCGGGCTTCCAGGTGTAGGGGCTGCTCCTCCACACAACAAGCCATCACCATCAAGCAGCAGCAGGCAGCAGCAATCAATCACCAGCAGGATTCATATCATAATCATAAATCATTCATCATATCAGCAGCACAGCATAATTCACCAGCAGGATCATAATCAGCAGCAGCAGCAAGCAGCAGCAGCCAGCAAGACCAGGATCACAGCAGCAAGCAGAGTAAGCTACTAGCAGGCAGGGTCAGCAAGACCAGGATCACGAGCAGGCAGCAGCAGCACCAAGCAAGACCAGGTAGCACGAGCAGGACCAGGAGCAGAGCCAGAAACGAGCAGGACCAGCAGGACCAGGAGCAAGCTTCAGCAGAGTACGCAGGCAGAAGCACCACTGCCAGAGCAAGCTCCAGCAGAAAGAAGCTCCAGCAATGAGAAATAGTTGACCCAAGCAGCAGAAAGCCCCAGCAGAACATGAGTCAGGGACAGGGGGCAGGAGGGGGGTGGCCTGTCCCTCTTACCACGGAGATGCGGGCAGGTTGCTGAGGCTTGCGCTTCGTTCCACCATTTATTGGTTGTGGGTTGCTGGCAGGCACCAAGGGCTGGCAGGAAGCCTGTTAGGAAGCCTGGCAGGGAAAGCCTGTTAGGAAGCCTGCAGGAAGTGGCTGTAGGAAGGCAAAGGCACCAAGGCTGGCAGAGAGACTGGCTTTGGCAGGTAGGCTGGAAGGCATGCTGCAGCCAAAGCTGGAAGGAGCTGGAAAGGGAGGCTGGAAAGGCTGGCTGGCAGCAAGGCTGGCAGGGAGGCTTGGAAGGCAGGCTGGCAGCAAGGCTGGAAAGGGAGGCTGGGGAAGGAGGCTGCCCAGGAGGCTGGGAGGCAGCTGGGAAGGCAGGCTGAAGGCAGGCTGGAAGAGTGGCTGCCCGAAGGCTGGGAGCAGGCTGGCAGGAGGCTGGCAGCAAAGGCTGGCAGAAAAGGCTGGAAAGGCAGACATCAGGCAAGAACTCGAGGTAATCCAGAAAGCAGCAGGTCTTTCCTCCAAATGCTGGCCTATGTGCGAAGTCTGGCTTTTCCCTTATAATCGGGGGAGAATGCCGCAAATGCCATCCCCCCGCATTCGCAAATTAACTCCAGGCATCCGTTCTGCTTCGCTGTGCATCCGCTAGGCTTCCGCTGTGCATTCTGCTTCATCCGCTGTGCATCTGCTCTGCAATCCGTTTTTTCCGTTTTCGGCAATCCGCTTTTCTGGGCCCCCCGGAAGCCTAGCGGATGCGCCAATCCGCTGGGCTTCCATTCTGCACTCCGCTTTGCAATCCGCTTTGCATCCGCCCTGCGTCCTCCCCGCGGTTCCGTGTTATCCGCTTTCAATTAATGGCAAATTTTTGCCCCTTTCTGAGAGCGGGAATAACAACGGATGTAACATTTTTCTCTTCCGTTGTGTCCTTTTTGCATCCGTTGGGCAGTGTGACACGGCCTTAACATTCTGTGGGTTGAATGACTGAGAAAGAGTAGTTGGACCAAAGTAATCCAGCGAGTATTCATAACTCAGGGTGTTTCTCCCAATGCTTGTCCAACATCCTGATTCCAAGATATTTGAGTCCAATGTTTTCTTCCTGCAAAAGATTTATTCTGTGCATCAATCGACATTTCAGCTTCAAAGCAAAATCCCATCATGAAAATTGTTTTCAGCATTTTCCCCTGCTCTTGCCATGAAAATTTAAGCACTCTTTTTTTAGAAAGCTTAACTTCCTCAGAGAAGGCAGATAGTTACTAATGAGGTCTTTAATATCTGGCCCACTCAGCAGCTTTCAAACTGAGAAACAAAACTGAGACACGGAGAAACTTCTGCATGTCAAACAATTTGTACTTGGGGAAGAAGAAGAAAAAGATGCTATTGCTAGAAGAGAAAGTGTCTGGAAGGCATTTGAAAGTTGTGCCATTTTCTATAATGTTTAAAATAAGCAATGATGCATAGATAATAGAAAGAAAATTGGTTCACCCCAAACTCGAGCACAAAACCAAGCCTCGTGAAGAAGAAATTTTCTCATGAATGATAGCTAGGCAGTTTGAAAGGAAGATGACTTCTGTTGTAACACATAATAATAGAAATAGGAGCAAAAACTACAGAGAAGCAGCAGATGCATATTGCCAGTCAAAAGCAGTTAGCGATTGCCAGCAGGGTCTTTTCACTATTGATTTCTGTTCTGCATACAGAGAGGGAGAAAAGAACTCTTGCCTCAGAAATGCAATTATCACGGTTCCATTGCAGAATTCACCATCACCAGTTAGGATATGAGATAGACAATCGGATTGTGAAAGAAGCTGCCATGTCTCTGCCAATCTCCCCACACACAAAAAAAAAAAAAAANTAATTTCTTCTTAAAAACATCTAGTAATGGAGAATTCACAACTTCTGGAGGCAAATTGTTCCATTGATTAATTGTTCTGTCAGGAAATTTCTCCTTAGTTCTAAGTTGCTTCTCTCCTTCATTAGTTTCCATCCATTGCTTCTTGTCCTACCCAGGTGCTTGACTTCCTCTTCTTTGTGGCAGCCCCTGAGATATTGGAACACTGTTATTATGTCACCCCAGTTCTTCTTTTTATCAAACTAGACATACCCAACTCCAGTAGCCATTCTTTATACATTTTAGCCTGCAGTCCCCGAACAATCTTTGTTGTTCTTCTCTGCACTCTTCTAGAGCATGCACGCACAAAATGTAATCACTGAACTGATAGTAACACCACTTGAATCCTACTCCTGCAGTACAAATAGTCCTCAGCTTACAAAAGGTCATTTAGTGATCGTTCAAAATTATGGCACTGAAAAAAGTTACTTAGGACTATTTTTCACACTTTACAGTATTATGGTAATGAAGATTTAATAGCTGATCAGCTGCTGTAAGGCTGTAAGCCAAGATGATGAACTGAGGATGAGTCAGCAGAGTACTGCCGCTTTAAGAAGCTGTCTATATAAGAGAGGCCATGTGAGGTTATCTCTCTCTCTCCTTGTGTTCTATCTTCATTGTAGTTCTCCATGTAGAGTTGAAGATTGATTGCTCACCTGGTATTTCCCTAACACATGTATGTATGCATATAATCTTGTTGTATATAAACTAGTTAAAGCCCATGTCACACTGCACCAATGGATGGAAAGAGGATGTAAAACGGAGAGAAACACTTGCCATTCGTTGGTTAATGCGATGCATCCATTCTGTACTCACTGCGTCCGTTTTTCTTCCTCTCTATCCATCCAGCATCTGTCAACTGAGGTTCCATCCACTCAAAAAGTTTTGGGAGTTGGCTTCAACCAACTTTTTGAACGGAAACTGTATCCAACGCGTCATATCTGCATTCCACAAGCGCAAATACGGGGACATCGCGTTCTGCATTCCGGTTTCATCCGTTATCCGCATCTGGTTGACACTCCGCTATGGCGTACGCTGTGCATGCTGCGCAACTCAAATCCGCTCCAGCGGTAAAATGGTACACAGGTAGGAAAGCAAACGGATGCGGCGACGGACTCCGGGCGCAGCGTTAGTAGAAACGGAGGAGAAATGAAGTGAATGAGGATGCAGCCTTTCGCAAACAAAGCATTTAAAATCAGAAAAAAACGTTCGCAAGAGGGGACCCTATCTCGGAATATGTAAGCATGTCTAGAGGATGGCCTAGAGGGATGCAAAAGGAATAGTGGAAAATATATTGGCCTAGATAATGGGAAGGACCTCACCTGGATCTCACTTTCAGTCCAGCAGCCTCTGTGCAGACGCTCTGCAGGATGGCATGTGTGCGCATGCTTGGCTCTTGCTCTTCCAACAGCATCCCAGTCATGTTCCATATAATGGATCGTGAACACAGTCCCTTTTGGTAGCGCACCATCGGTTCTTGGGTCAACGGTGGCGAAGCCATTACAGGCTTTCAACTGTTGCTGAAATGTAGGGTCGGTGTAAGGAAAGGAGGCGGCCAAAGAAGCGTCGTGGTCGCGAAGATGGATCGGGAAGAAGAGAGAGTTAATGGGACTGTACACAGCAGGCTGAATGTGGAGCTGAGGAAAGCGAAGACCCTCGTTGTGCATTCCACGATAGCTCTCATGAGGATGCCTCCAGCCATGTTTGATGAAGTTGTGGAGTGGCTGACACCCAGGTTGACCAAGCAGAGCACCAACCTCTGGCCCAGACTGGACCCTGGGCTCAAGGTGGCACTGACTCTGCACCACCTGGCCTCAAGGACCACCTACAGGAGCATGCAATACGGCTGGAGGATGCCACACAACACCATCAGCGGGGACCTTTATATCCGCGGGGCTGACGCAATGCTTCCTCCCTGCATGCGCAGTGAACGCTAGGCATCCGCGAGGCATCCACTTCATCCGCTCGGCATCCACTCTGCATCTGCTTCATCCGCTCAGCGTCCGCTCTGCATCCGCTCATTCCGTTCCGTGTCCACTTTGCTGCGCTCCCCCGGAAGCCTTGCGGATGTGCCATCCACTCCCATCCGCTAGGCTTCCGTGGAGCATCCACTTTCCATTCGCCCTGCGTCCTCCGCCCGTCCGTTCCTTTCCGTGTTGTCCGCTCTAGTTATGCAATTTTTTGCCCCTTTTGAGAGCGGATAACAACGGATGGAACATTTTTCTCGTCCGCTGTGTCCTTGTTACAAACGTTTTGCATCCGTCAGCCAGTGTGACAGGGCCTTAACAGACAAAGCCTCTGTGTCCTGTGTTTTGCTCCTGGGTTGTCTCACAATAGTAGTCATGCTGCAAACACTCTGACATACCCCATGGTCACATGATTTAAATTCAGACGCTTGGCAACTGATTCATATTTATGGTGATTGCCATATCCCGCCATCATGTGATCACTTTTTGTAACCTTCTGACAAGCAAAGTCAAGAGAGGAAGCCAGATTCATTTTACTAACTTAACAACTGCAATGATTCACTTACCAACCGGGGCAAGAAAGGTCATAAAATGGGGGCAAAACTCACTTTACAACTTTTTCAATCAGCAGCAGAAATTTTGGGCTCAATTGTGGTTATAAGTCAAGGACTACCTGCAATCCATCTACATCTGTGCCATTAATACTATTGGAAATGTAAAATACCTGTCTCCCAAAGTGCTTCAGAGTTCCTGACCCTTATTCTGTCTTAAATTCTCCAATGAAATGGAATCCTTAGTGTAGCTGCGACAGAGGTATATTTTTATTTTTTTCCTCTGAGAGGAGAAAAGAATAAAAAATATATATGTTCATGTGGATGCTGCTTATCTGGAAGTATGCAAATAAATTCAGTAGGCACCTTGTCAATTAACTTCTTCCCTCAAATGGGAATTCTGGAATTGTTTGTATTTGTGCATTCAGTTTATAAGCTCTGATTACAAAGGATTTGACAGAGGTAGAAGTATGTGGGACCAATACATTCTGGTACATCCATGTTTGGCCTTTTCATCGGACTATTTCTATTGATAGCATCACCTAATCTTATGTGCAGTGAGTTTGATACAGTAAGAAATTAGGCTATAATTCCATGACTTTTCATGACTTTTATTTTTATTAAATTTTTTTCTGATAAACTTAGAAAATCTCTACAGGCCCCTCACATCCTGGACATAATAAACAGCCTCTGTGGCGCAGTGGTTAGAGTGCAGTACTGTAAGATACTTCTGCAGCCACCTGCCTACAATTTGGCAGTTCAAATCCCACCAGCCTCAAGGTTGACTCAGCCTTCCATCCTTCTGAGGTGGGTAAAATGAAGACCCCAATTGTTGGGGGCAATATGTTGACTCTGTAAACTGCTTAGAGAGGCCTGTAAAGCAGCGGTCGCCAATTGGTGGGCCGCAAGAAAATTTTGGTGGGCCGCAGAGAAATCTCACCCCCAGCACACACACCCAAAGCAATTAATCCAGGCTGTGCAGAAACACAAGGCTGTGTCATCCACATGGCCCACGGGATCCCTCCTCGCCCACTCCTTACCCAGCAAACTTGCCTGCGAAATTGCTATTTTTCCTTTTTCCAACTGTCAGCTGTTCTGCTGTGCTGGGATTTAGATTAGCTAGGAAGCAGGAAATGGTTGGATTTCTTGCTTTCTAGTTCATCTTTAGATCTTCAGCTCTGCTTTTAAGCACAGCCAAAACTCCCTTAGGACCGAAGGTTCATTCAGTGCAGACTCACAGCAAGCAAATTTTATGTGACAGACTGAGCTAGCCAATGGCAGATAAATAGATCACTGAATGATTCTGTGAGCAACTCAATCTGCCTGCCTGCTTTGCCTGATTTTGTGTAAAAGTTGTTCTTTTTTTATAAAAAAAATCAATATCTATATAAATATTTATTATCTTCACATACAAGCCATGCGCAGCCAGTCACATGACCACCAAACCACCCTCACAAATTAGGCCATATTCACAGAACCAGTTATTGGTCCCTGGGATTTAAAATTATGAGATTGGTGGTGCCTGAGGTCCAAAAGGCTGGTGACCCTTGTTGTAAAGCACTATGAAGTGGTGTATAGAACCCTTAATTTGCTACAAGAGATCCAGGTCCATCCTCCCTTGAATTACATTGACCTTTATCCAGATCCAATTTAGGGCTGAGCATTAGTTGGCTAGATTCTTGTGTATCAGCTTCAGTAAATCTTCTATGCCAGTGGCTCCCAATCTTTTGGGCACCAGGGACCGGTTCCATGGAGAAAGGTTTTCTGCAGACCAGAGGAAGTGTGATTGCTTGCATCCCATGGTGTTCTGACCTAAGCTTCCCCAACAGCACAAAGCTGACTCCTCGTCCTGATAAACCACTTTGATTTAGTTAACAGTGAATTCCTATCATGCGCACCCGCTACCCAGTGTTGCAGAACAGGCTTGTGGACCATCAACAAGGCAATGGGTACATGGAGCCCGGTGAATGGAGGCAAGGACAAAACCTGATAGACACTGTGGATGTACAAGGACCCAACAGAGCTTCACGTGAAGGGCCCAAGAAGCAGTTGCAACCTCCTGAAACACTGGTGCAACTCCCCAGCTGGAGCAGTGGAGTAGCAAGACAGGATGGTAGATGCTTAATGGATCTTCCTTCAGCCTGTCTCATAACACTGATGAGATTGGGCCAATGTATGTTGAGTGGCCCTACAATGAAATAGGCATAAGAAAGAGTTTTGTTTATTTTGAAATGTGTTGATCAATGAATAAAATTGTTTTTGATAATAAAGGGCCATATGTGTGGCAGCTGGGAGGGTGAACCATACAGTCCCACAATGCTTGCACTGGAGGTTTATCAATCCCACAGCTATCCTTACCATCCCCAGCTATCCTTACCATCCCACAGCTATCCTTACCATCCCACAGCTATCCTTACCCATCCACAAACTATCCTTACCTATCCCACAAGCATGCAAAGGCTTTAACCCTTTTTTCAAAGTTTTCATCAACACTTTATTAAGTAAAAAAAAATGAACCAAGTGTGTGAAGCAAAGATAACCTTTATTAATAACAAACTGTATGACTTTATTAAAAAGGAAAATGACCCAAGTAGAAGTTAAAGTAAAGTTTTTAAGCAAAGATAAGGTGAACAGGTAACAACTCAGTCTTCTGGCACTCTTTTACAGTCTCTGAGGCATGCCCCTGGTCTAAGATGTAAAGGGGCCAGGGACTGTGGGAGGTGGCTGTTGCTGGAGAGTGCTGGTCTGAGGCGCCATTGGGGTGCCTGGGCCCGAGAGTACAACAGGGATGGTGTGTGAGTAGGTCTGTCTGTTCTGCAGCTGGGTCAGCTGAGGCGTCTGTGGTGTCTGTGGCGTCAGATGAACCTGGGCCCGGACTGGGAAGGGCTGCCTCTGCTGTGGGAAGTTCCTGGTAGTGGTAGGCTTGGTAGGTGAGGGGCTGTTGAAATTCGTGGAGGGCCTGTGACATCAGCTGGGGTGGAGAGCAGGACCTGGACTGTGTAGGAGCAGGTTCAGCTGGGCCTGGAGGGTGGTGCAGAGAAACTGTAGATCTCTACTTCATCACCTGGTACTGGGCCTCAGGCATGTCCATGAGGGTCTGGCTCACATACGGGATGAAGGGCTTTGTGGTTGGAGGATGTATGTCGAAGCGGACCAGCTGGGAGAGGGAGATTCTGTGCTGGCTTTGATTGTGTCCCTGATCTCCAAGATGACAGTGTGGCTCTGTCCCTCCGCGTCTGCCTCTCTGCCTGCTTTCTGTGGAGTTGGAGCTGGGGGTGGGGTGGGGTTGGTCTCGGTGGCCTGCTTCTTCTTGCTCCATCTGAGACAGGGGATCCTCGACGTTCCTCCGACACGGGGAGTGCAGCTGTCGGGGGGGTCTCTTCATGGGTCCTCCAAAGACACCTGCCTGGACATGGTAGTGTCTCCTGGCTGGAAGAGGAGTGGCTCTCTGTGGGCTGTCTGAGGGAGAGGGTTGACAGAGGGGCTGCTCCTCGGTGGTGGATCTCACTCTCCAGGAAGCTGCACTTGGCCTATAATGTACATCTCCCGGTCAGTGAGCTGCCCAGCGGCCTGCCCAGATTCTCTTCAGGTGGCAGTTCGCCATACCTGGTGTGCATGTGCTTCCACCATCCAAGGAGTACATCTGAAGTGTAGCCCAGACTTCCGCCTTCTCTCTCCAAGCTGCCTGCTTTCTCTTGGTGTCGCAATAGAGCCTGTGTTCCTTCCTCCACAGGTATTCATTCTCCCTCAGCCATTCCAATACCTCCTTCTCATGGTCTTCGGAAATGGAGTACTCTTTCCTCTCCCCTTCTTCTTTGCCTTGCCTCTTCCTTCCCTCTGGCAGGGGCTTCAGGGCCTTCAGCAGCAGGGCTTTGAGGCCTTGGGGCTGGTCCATCACAGCAGCAGCAGCAGCAGGTGAAAGCAGCAGCAGGAGAAGCATCAGCACCAGCAGGAGAAGCACCAGCAGCACCAGCAGGAGAAGCACCAGCAGCAGCAACACCAGGAGCCACCACCACCAGCAGCAGAAGGGCCAGGCAGCTTCAGAGTCAAAGCACCAAGGGGGTGGATTGGTGGTTCTGTCCTTCTACCAGGGCTGGCAGGAGGAGCACAGGCTCTCTTTCTTCCCCATGGTGTTCTCTTCAAGATGTCTCTGGCAGCAGGTCTTTCCTCTGAATGGTGTGACTGCTTTGCGAGCTGCATCCTTTTATATCTGTGGAGCTGACACAATTCATCCTCCGACGCATGTGCAGTGAACACTTTGCATCCGCTAGGCATCCGCTAGGCATCCTCTAGGCATCCTATAGGTGCCGTGATACATCCGCGTCATCCGCCTATGCATCCGCTCTTCCGCTACGCGTCTGCTTCGCTATTCTCCCCAGAAGCCCTGTGGATGTGTCATCCGCTCAGCCGATCCTCCCCACGTCCGTTCCTTTCCATTGTTTTACATTCTGTTTATGCAAATTTGGGGCACTTCTGAGAGCAGATAACAACGGATGGAGCCACCCCTGAAATTTTACTCATCTTCTGTGTCCTTTTTGCATATGTTTTTCATCTGTCGGCCAGTGTGACCTAGCCTTAAGCCCCATTTGCTTGTTGGGACCAGTTTGATTATGGAAGACAGTAACTTGGTCTGCCATAGGTGATAGGGCATTTTGAAAGGATATACTCTGTCTCTCTTTTAGTATCTGTAAAATGCACAATCACAGAGAAAGGGGGAGAGGGAGGGGAGGGACAGAGAGACAGGGAGACAATGAGAGAGGGTGTGAAGGAGGTAGGGAAAGAGGGAGAGGGAGGAAGGGAGCGAATGAGAGAGGAAGGGAGGGAGAGACAGAGAGAGAATGAGAGATGGATGGAGGGAGAGACAGAGACAGAGAGAGAGGGAGTGGGAGAAGCATATTATTTTCCTAATTCTATGGGAAGATGCAAATATATCATAAAAATCTCTATGGGGATAGGAAAGGTCAGTACAAGGATTAATTTTGCAGAAGGGTTAGGGACTAATTCTAGCCCATTGTTCATTGAGGTTAAAAAATTCTCATTAGATGCTGGAGCATCAATTCTGTAATGCATTCGATGAGATACAATTTGCTTCTTCTTTAAGGAAATGTATTGGTTTATCCATACAAGACTACTCCAAAAAATGTGCTTTGTGAATATTTTTTTCCTTTATACAATTTAAAGAAAAGATTAATAAAATCTTTGCTACAATACCATATTTTTGACATCATATTTTGCATTTTCTGCACCTAACATGCCAAGAAAAACTTCCTTTTTATTCATATCTGCTTGCATGGAAAATCATTGAAAATTTATAGTGATAAAATTGTGCAGGCTATAAACCTGTCGTATTCAATCTTACAATAATAGCAGTAATTTATACAGATGCAGATGGCTGCATAACTTAGTAAACGGTGGTGTTTTTGAAACTGGAAAACATATTGACTTTTGCAGTTATTTTCTGAGCAGCCTTGTTCATCATCAGAAATGTTCGTCTTTAGGGGATCAATCTTCTGTTGTCCCTTTCCGGACTATTTTTGGAAAATTCATGATGTAATTCAATCAGAATAGAGCTGGAAGGGACTTTGGAGGTCTTCTAGTCCAACCCCTTGCTCAACGGGAGACCCTATACAATTTCAGACAAGTGACTGTCCAGTCTCTTCTTAAAAACCTCCAGTGATGAAGCCCCTACAACTTCTGAAGGCAAAGCTGTTTCACTGGTTAATCTTCCTCGCCCTTAGGAAGTTTCTCCTTAATTCCAGGTTGCTTCTCTCTCTGATCAATTTCCAACCATTGTTTCTTGTCCTGGTGCTTTGGAAAATAAGTTGATCCCCCCTCCTCTTTGTGGCAGCCCCTCAAATAGTGGAATACTGGTTTCATGTCACCCCTAGGCCTATTCATTGATTCCCTGAAGATGACTAAAGGACTGGTAATGCTAGTCTTTACTGATGAGTAATTTGCAGCTTCCATTAAGGAGATATTTTTATTTTATTAACTGTATACTGAAGTGCCTGAGACTAGCAGAATTAGATTAGCACTTTTCCAGCACTCCCATTTTAAAATAGAAATTATGCTGATAAAGATAGATAGATAGATGGGTGAATAGATGGATTGATGGATGGATGATAGAATAGATAGATAGATAGATAGATAGATAGATAGATAGATAGATAGATAGATAGATAGATAAAGACAGACAGACGGATAGATAGATAGATAGATAGATAGATAGATAGATAGATAGATAGATAGATAGATGGGTGGGTGGATGGGTGGACATACATATATATATATTTTAAAGTTTTCGCGGGTACTTACATGTGTGCTGTTCAGCTTCCTTCGGGTATTATCCCATGTCATTGACGTACATGTGTGCTGTTCAGTCTTCCTTCTATTATCCATGTCATTGTTGTTGTGGTTTTAAAGTTGTAGCAACGTTTCGGCAGAATCTCCATCTGACCATCACAGGCTTTTGTTATTGTGTTCGTCTGTGAGTCAGACTATTCACAGCCATTTTAACTGTTTTAAATTTGGTGCTAGCCTACTGCTGTGTTAGCAATAGGTTTGTCTCAATCCTGATTGGTGGGAAGTCTGTGTTTGTGTTTATTGATCTTGGAGTTTGACTGTGTTCTGCTGATTGGCTGCTTCTAATACCTTCTGCTCTGTTTGTGGCTTTTTTGTGCTTGATTGGCTTGGCAACATTTGTGTTCCTGTATTGCAGGCTTTTAGTGCAGCTTGGCTCCGAGTAAAAGGACAGCTATTATTTTAGGAGCTAGGTTTCATCTGGCGCTAGCCTGGTTGGGGATCAAGGCAATGTCGTTTGAGCTGGAGGTATCAGGGGGATCTGTTTGCTGCAGGTGTTTATGCCTGGCTTGTGGTGTGCGATATTTTTTGTGTGAGAGTGCAGGGGCTTCCAAATGATTTGACAGTCTGGTGGAATCATCTCTTCCATAATATATTTTAAAATATATTATATTTTCTTTTATGTCTTTTACTTAGAGCAAGCTGCCACTAAATCCTCCAAAATAGGAACACAATATTGCCAGCCAATCAAGACACAAAAAAAAGCCCACAAAACAGACAGAAGATATAAAGAAACCATCACCAAGCAGAAACACAGCAAACTCAAAGACCAATTTAAAACACAGGACTAAGGACTCCCAACCAATCAGGATGAGAAAAAAACCATCTGGCACAGTGTAGGCTAGCCTCAAATTTAAAACTAAACAGCTATGACAGCCTGACTCACAGACGAACTCAATACAAAGCCTGCATGATGGCAGATGAGACTCTGCCGAAACGTTGCTACAACTTTAAAACCACAACTACAATGACATGGATAATTTACCCGAAGAAGCTGCAACAGCATAACATGTAAAGACATGTAAGGTGGAAAACTTGGAGAAAACAAATTTATATATATATATATATAATATATATATATATACAATATATATATATTATATATATATATATATATATATTATATATATATATATATATGTGCTGTTAGCTTCCTTCGGTTATTATATATTGTACGTTCTGTAAGCTGCCGGCGGGCGTAGCAACGTTTCAGCAGAATCTCATCTGCCATCATCAGGCTTCTGTGTGGCATGTGTGTCTCACAGTTCCTCTGTTTCAAATTTATTTTGAAAATTTGAAAACAGAGGAAGTCGTGGAGACACACATCCACACAGAAGCCTGTGATGATGGCAGATGAGATTCTGCTGAAACGTTGCTACAACTTTCACAGAACTACAATGACGTGGGATAATACCCGAAGCAAGCTAAACAGGGCACACATGTAAGTACAAACGCAAGAGAGCTTTAAAAAAACATATATATATTATATTTTAAAGTTTTTCAGCGGGTACTTACATGTGTGCTGTTCAGCTTCCCTTCAGGTATTATCCCCATTCATTTGTATGTTGCTGTTTAAAGTTGTAGCAATCGTGTGGTCAGCAAGAATCTCATCTGCCGTCATCAGGCTTCTGCTATAGTTTTAAATTTAAAAGCAACTAAATGATATGGGATAATAACCTGAAGGAAGCTGAACAGCACACACACACACACACACATATATATATCATGTGTGTGTGTGTGTGTATATGTGTGATGTATTATGTATATGTTAATATGTATGCGTATTCAGCTTTGTTCGGGTATTTCCACGTCATTTATAGTTGTGCTTTAAAGTTGTTAGCAACGTTTCAGCAACTTTAAAAGCACAACCTATTTAACGAACATGGGAAAATACCCGAACAAAGCTGCAATACCAATACATTGTAAGTACCCATGCTTACCAGCTGAATATATATAATATTTTCTCCACCATACAAATTAAAAGTGAAAGACATAGTATACTACTTATACATTGCTTAGTCTTGTACAATTATTTTGACCAAACATTATTCATTCTTAATACATATTTAATGTCTTAATTCCTATCTATTTAGCAAAGTTATGTCAACGTTCAACTCTCACTTCTTTTTTTCCAACCATTGCTAATATCTGTTCCATGTGTCATAATATTCTGATCTCCCTTGTTTGTTTTAATTCTAATGTTAATCTGTCCCGGTTCTTCACAGACAAATATTTTCTTTAATATCTCCTTTGTCAGAAGAGGTGTTTTCACTTTTCCATTTTGCTTGGCAATTCCATTTTCGCTGCCATCAGGATGTGTATTATAAGTAAATTGATCCATTTACTATAGCCATCTGTTATAATTCCTAAAGAAATAATTCTGGTTTAAATTCTAATATATTGTCAAATCATTTTTTTCTAACCACATCTGGATTTGTCTCCAAAAGTTCCTTGCTTTTTACATGTCCACCACGGTGGTAGTATGTACCTTTAGTAATTTTTTACATTTCTAACATTTCAAGGATTGTATACTAAACGTTTTTGCGCCAATCTGCAGAGGAAAGCATGCCACCTGTAAAACATTTTAAAAGATTCTCTTTGTATGATGTGGCCAATGTACAGTTTCCTATTTTTTTCCCAAAGTTTATGCCACCTATCCAATTCATGTTGCTATCCCAAAGTTTTAACCCAATACCACCAATTGCCTCCTTAACTATGTTTTTGCCTTTTGTTCTCTTTTATTTTCACTAAAACTCACAGAGGATACTTTACAGGGAAAAATTAAGCCTGAGATCAGGTCTTCATCCCTATTCCCCACTCAAAAGCGTCAACAAGTCAGGACAAATGCTTTCAACCACTAGCTCTGCGGGAACTGAAGAATAGCAAGATATTTTACCAAGGCGGGAATGTAAAATAAATGTGAGAAAGAAACAGCTTCATGAGAAAACAAAATAAAAACTACCTTCAGCTGAGAAAGGTACAAAAGGATTACCCTTTTTGTTTTTTCTCTTAGCTAGACTAGAATAATAAATTACTTTCTGTCTCCTGAATTATCTGGCGGAGGAATTTTTATTCATTCACAAAAAAAAAAATACTTCAATGAAACAAGGGTCCTTAATATTAATGTTAAAAATATATGAGCATTTGGACAATTTCACAGCACGAATCAGAAGACTCTCACGATAAATTAAATTGACTGCCTTATGTGATCTCTTCTTGTTGAAGAGGACATACTAAGATCCAAAAGCCAAACCCAAGTGTTGAGAAAACTTTCAAAAGCAGCTTTTTTTAAATCTTAACAGTCTCACTGCGTACCACTCACTGGTACACACATGCGTTATGTGTTGAGTCCTTTCCTCTATAACTCTTTAATGTGCATGACTGAATTCCCATTTGATGCTGTATACTATTGCCTAAAATTTGCAGATGATGCAACAGTGGTTAGAACTCATCTTCCGGGGGTAGGCGTTAGGGATGAGTCTGCTTACCAAGATGGAGCGTGGACTTTGTGATTGGAGACAATAACTTGGTCTTCAACACCAATAAGACCAAGAGCTTTATAGTGGACTATAGAAGAACAGATCAGACATCCATCCCTTGCTTATCAAGTGGAGACTGAGCGGAAAAAGTAGCCTATTTTAAGTTTCTGAGTGTTACCATTAAAAGAGGACCTGACCCTGGGGGTGCTCACATTGCAGCACCTTGGTTTCAAAAGGGGCCAGCAGAGAATTATACTAGCTTCTCAGAAAACAACAACTGAATGAAAAACTGCTGGTGA
The DNA here is from genome assembly GCA_004320025.1 of Laticauda laticaudata. NCBI lineage: Eukaryota > Metazoa > Chordata > Lepidosauria > Squamata > Elapidae > Laticauda > Laticauda laticaudata. Next base: position 21,936 of record BHFT01034198.1, read on the forward strand.
CCTTTCTACTGCCTGCGCCATAGTGAGTGTTTTTAACTTACTGCACCTCTGTATGGGTTGCCAATTGCACAGGGCAGATAGGAAAGCACTCCAGAGCGTGTTAACATCATTGCCCAGAATAATCATTGGTTGCCCTCTTCCCTCTTTGAAAGAGCTTTATTAGCTCTCCACTGCCTTTAAGAAAGTTCAAAATATCTCAAAGATCCATATCATCCTGGGCAACCCCCCCCCCTTTTTTTTTTTTAAAACTTATTACCATCTGGCAGATGGTACAGAATAAATAAAAAAACAACGATGTTCTGTATGGAAACTTGGAGGCTCAAGTTCCCTATTCTGCATTGGCGGAAAAGGCCATTCGCAGAATTGGCTGTTAGAGAACCATCCGGTTAAACCCGTCAAATGGCGGGAACAGGTGAAGCGGTGTTCATTGCCGACAAGTCAGAGGGCAAGCCACTATAAAAAGGGCTGCCACTGCTTGGCCTGTTCCTTTACTATTGCTTAGTTGAGTTTAATAAAAGAGTTATTGTTGGGAAAAACCCGGTCTCACGCGCTTCTTTCTCGACAGAACACGTGGTGACAAAGGTGTGGGATCGTCGTGAGAAGAGTGAGACTTGAAGCATCCGCGTGATCTTAGAACCGAGTGCAGAGAGATGCGCCAGTAACAACGTGCCGCACCGCACCATTCAATCCTGGAGCAAGTATTGGGAGTTGTATATCGATCGCTTTCTTATAGTTTTTGGAAAAGCAACGAAACTGCCAGGAAATCTCTGAACCAGAGAAAGAGGGCTGTCTTCCTTACACACTGCAGGGACCAGCCATCTGTTAAAAATGGTGAAGGTGCTGCGCTAACCAGAGTATGTCAAACAGATGACTTGCGCCCGAGCTGAACAGAATGCTCCAGAGCAGCACTATACACCTGTTGGTCTCCAACTTGATAAAAAGAACCACTAATTCTACAAGAGGACCAGAAGGGAAGATGAAACTATGTCAGAGCATTTGCTAGCAGCCCTTGAGGACACATTGGAGGAGCCTGCGAAGTTTCCAGAACATGGACGAGGCCCATGAGGGACCGGCGTGGTCCTTGGTTTGAAGTCCACTACCCTTCAGAGAAAGCTCCTGAATAAGACCAAACATAACCCGTGGGCCGCAAGCCATTGTAGCAGGGCAACCGCCGTCGAAGCAGCAAAGAAGTCAGGCAGCCACCATGCGCCAGATGAATACGGATCCCTGATCTGCCAAACCAAGCCAGAGAGAGAAGCAGAGAAAGGAAAGAAAACAGGCCCACAGCAACAGCCCACTATGAAGATCTGAATCCCAGAGCGATTTACGAGGACAAAAATGAAGATGTCCATAGGACTTCAACAGACAAGAGAAAATTGGTGGGAAAAGAGAAGAAAACAGGTGGGAGTTGTCAGATGTGTGGGATCGGAGGCAACCACCCCATGATCTGAATGCAGGTTCCTAGACGCAATCTGTAGGCTTGCTAACAAAACGGCTGGCACAACGAAAAGGGTTCTGCCGTAGGACAAAAAAGAGCTATAGTCCAATATAGTAGAACGTGGTAGCCACCCCCCAGTGACATGAAAAAAGACCTAAGCCGGAAGCAGATAGCGAAACTGAAGCAAAAGAACCAGTGACAGAGAAGAAAAGCACAGTTTCAGGACAGCTCACATCAGAAATGCCAGCGCAGAAAATGGAATAAGGTTCCGGATAGAGGTGACATCGAAGCGAAGCCCTGTGAGATGGAAGTCGACTCAGGGTCTTTCCTATCTATGCGTATAGAGTGTCTTTGATTGCCTTTATTTTTTTCTTTTTCAAGTGGTTATACATTCCGGCGCCTGATATCCGGACATTAAACAAAAAGAATTACAAGAAATAAAAGCACTAATTGTTTAAAAAGTCTACCAGGGCAAATTGAATTCTTTTACGGAAGGTGAGGCTAGGACATTTCCTCGTCGAATTCAAGAACCACACCAAAATCTTGCCTCTGACCATCCGATTGACCATGCATCACTCTAGTTCTTGCTATGGCATCAAATGCGTTTGCGCCCCTGGGAATCGGGATGACCACACTGGGAGGAGAAGCCTGCTACTAGAATTCCAGGATGCTTTCGATGGGACCCTAGGCAAGTACAAGGGGACTCCAATTTCATTTAGCCTAGACATGAAAATAGCTCCCCCATCCCACTTAAAGGCCAGATGCGTTCCCCGTTTGCTTTAAAACCAAAAATTGGTGAACAAATTTGAACAAATTAATAGCTCAAGGTTTTAGATCCAATTGACCATGCCAGTGCGGAAACACCCTATCGTTACTCCTGTGAAACCAGAGCGTCAGTGCGCATCTTTGCGGAGACTATAGGCAAACCCTGAACCATGCGCTCCAACAAAGAGCATACCCAGTACCATTAGGTGCAACATTTACTTGCACTCACTAAAGCGGAGAAGGAATTTTTTGCGAAGCTGGGATCTCACACAGCGTATCAACAACACCCATTGACCCCATTACCGCCAGAGGCACAGACTATTGGGCACATTAGAGGGCACTCAAGTGTAACCATCTTCAGTTCGGCATTAGCGTTGCCCCAGGCGTATTCCAGAACCTCATCGGAATGCCGGTACTTAACAACGGGTAATGCAAAGGAGTCGTCCCTTATAATTTGTCTACTGTTCTGGTCTCAGCGAAAATTGCCAACCAACTATCGAGAACAGAATTAAGAGCAGTTTTAACTTAGATTTAGAGATGCAGCCTCAAAAATAAGTAATGAAAGAGAAATCGTGCATTTAAGACCACCACCCCCCACCCCCCCCCCCCCGCCCCCACCACCCCCCCCCCCCCCCACCACCTAAACCAAGGTCTTGAAGTTTTGCGGCTATTAATCGCAACATGAACAAAAGCATACACCCACCCCCCCAAAAATAAGGCAATCAAAAGACGCTCCTAGAACCTAGGAACCAAAACAAAAACATTCCTAGCGTCTCATAAATTTTATAATGTGTTCCTGCCCCATAAGCAAACTTAGGAAAGAAGCGTCCTTACAGTCGGCTGCCTAGATTAAAAAAACCTTCTTGGACATCCCCGGGCGCCAGGGAACAAGCAAGATTTCAAGGTGGGTTATCAAAAACCATTAATGTCTAACACCGTTTTAATTCCAGATATAGCAAACTAGCCCTTGACGGTCACCTTGTGATGCATCGCCTTTGGAATCGGCGCCATCCTGCAGCCACCAACTACCAGATGCAGAGAGCGCACCGGTCACTTTTATTCAAAGACACTTTTCCAAAGTCAGGACGCAATGACAACCAACTCGACAGAAAAAAGCATCCCGCAATCAATCCACCAGGAGTCAAAAGATTCCATGATACCTTTACGGTAGAACTTTATTTGTATTCATCACTAGACCACAAACCCCTTTTTAGGAATTCCTAGCAGGCAACAAGCCAACCCCGAACATTCTGTCATTATAAATGATGAGGTTGGTCTGAAATTCCTCGCTGCCCTACTCCTACACGCTAATTCATTGCCCCGCGAAAAGCCATCACACATGCCGATGCCCTAAAGCATTGCCCCGCTGCCCATCATGGAGAGGAACCCACTCCAACCCATCTTCCACACTACAAAACGAGAACCTAACCCAGACCTGCTGCTAAACTGCAGCGGGACGTCGTGAGAGCCACCGCAAAGACCGTTTAACAGGCGTTGCAAATTGAATGGAGAGTAAGCTGGGCCGGAGAAGAACAAGACTGAGATATTTAAAGCCATTTCGCACCCGACCAGGGACTGAAACTGTCTATAGAAAAATGTTGCCATTTTAATGGGGTGACAGAATGCGTTATACAAACAGTCTTCAGGAAGATGTTCTGTGCATTTGCATCGAGGTACACAGCAGGCATAATCAAAATGGAAAGCGCCCTGGCCAGGAGCTATGTCTGGTAAGAGCCAGGCATCTGGACAAAAGACATTGAATATGGTGCTGGCAACATGCATAGAACTATCAAAAATCGAGGACCTACCCCCCCACAAGGCAACCTAGTCAGAAAGATGCGTGAAAAGTCCCGGGCCGCGTCCATGGTCAGCACTATATATTGACTTGCTGGGTGACAAAGGAAACACCTCCTAATAGGTTGTGAAACTGCCGTATTTGAACTTGGTTAGAAGTCATGACCTTATGGGCTTCCACAACCACAGAGGCAGTAATGAAACAGGAACTAGACAAACTTTTCGCGTACACATGGGTGCCTGATGTACTGGGTGCTCAGATAATGGGCCCCCAGTTTACAGCGTAGCATACGTCGAACAGCTATCTGGCTGCCCAGGGTATCTGACATGCTTTTAAACAGTGCCAGCCCACTGGCTGAAATGGCAAGGCTGAAAGCATGGGTTCGGTACACTAAGGAGGGCCTAGTTAGAATGGACCAAGGGGGACGTGCAAACAAACCTAAACCAGACTACTAACTCAACAGCATATTACCGCTTGCACACAACCAACAACAAAGCCCAGCAGAACTCCTTAATGAGGTAGCGAAATTACATTCCACCTAGACAGACTGACACCCCACTAACAACCTGCGGACAACCCCCCGACTCCTCCCAGCAAATACCAAACTTTTTGACAATTGGCAACCTGGTCCTATGCAAGAAATTCACTGGGGAACCGTATGTGGCTTGCCAGCCACCCAATCACCCAAATTACAGGCCCCCAGGTCTTACCAACTACTCCTTGATAATGGAAGAAATGGAAGCGGCACATTAGACCAGCTTCCATTCTCAGCAATCTCGGAATGAAAAAACACCACAGAACCAATAAAAATAAAATATCGACCAAAAAACAAGACACGAGGGGGAGGGGAAATACAAAATAAAAAAAAGGCGAGAGACGAACCTCCCATAACAGCACAACAACAAACACTCAAAAAAACTATTTACAAATCAAATACGAGCATTCACGGTAGATGAACCCAAATGAGGAAGTCCAAGGAGCATGAAGAACGAAGCGACGGCCTTCTGGAAGGAAACAGCAGGCCAGCTCAACCACCCCAAGTCAAGCCAGGCGTGAGCAGTTGGAACCATCAGAAAATAACCAGCCTGAGAGACTCAGGCAGGAGCGGCAAGGCTGACTCACCCTTCCAGGGACGGTTCCATGGAGAAGACCAGAGAGAAGCGATCCTGTCCGAACTGCATCGAAGACGCACGCCAAGACGATGCTGCACCAGGTCAAAACCAGGATAGAAAAAGCCCCATCTACCTGATGTGACTAACCTGATGCATGGGGGGAAGGGGTGTCTGTACTGGAACTATGAAGGCCTCCAAGTTCCCTATTCTGACTGCGCCAAAAAGGCCAATTCATGTTGCTGTTCAGAGAACCAACCGGGTTAACCGGCAACATGGCAGGAACAGTTCAAGCGGGGTTCCATCCCATCAAGCAGGGCAAGCTCGCTATAAAGGCGCTGCCCGCGGTGGTGTCTGCTTGTCTCATTACTATGGCCTTAACAAGTCTTAATAAAAGAGTCTGCACAGAGACAAAAAAATATTGTTGGAACCGGGTCCAGCGCTTTCTTTCCGGAACAGAACAAACAACAAAATAGGCTGAAAAACAGCTTCGTATCCCAGGGGATAGCTCTTTAGAATTCTGTCGTATAATGCAGTGTTGGTGCCGGTGCTCGGGGATTTTGTGGTTCAATGTTGTGGAGGATGAAGAGCATGTGGCTTGTGAATGTTTATTTTCATGGTCATGGTCATGATGTACACTGAAGATGGTGTTTGATTTCGTTGTACAAGGTGCAATGACAATAAACTAAACTGAACTAACCTCAAGAAGATAACAATTCCCAGAATTCCACAGCCTCTGAGAATTCTGGGTGTTGAAGGCAACAGCAGTGACCCACAGCACAACAGTAGTCAGTACTAAAGCAGGAAGAAAAGAAGATTTTGGAGAAAAAAAACCAGGTAATATGACTCAGGATTGTGTATTAGTTAACACTATATGAAACTGGAAAGGAGAGGGATGTCTGTTGGCTACTCAATGGAGAAAGTTGTTCAAACTGAGAAATCATCTCTGCTTCTTCAGTGTATTTTTAATGCAAAGTTTTCCCACAGTTGTTGCCAAAGGAAAACCCCTGTGTGATTGTACTCATAAAGTCACATTAAAGTTAAGTTTAACTTTATATTTTCAATTGAGAGAAAGACAGATAAATATTAGGAATTTAATGAAACAGACCCTGATCTCATCTACTTGTACAAATGCTGAATGATAGGAAGTGAGAAGAATATGATGTAAGTAAATTTTGCTGTTAATGATAAACGCATCAATAGTTTGATGAATTTTTGATATGTAACAATTAATTAATCTCTAAGATCCTAACCTATAGCTGCAAAAATTATATGCTGATAAATTTATTTCCATGAGGAAAAATATGTCTTTGTAGTTGATTGAGTAAGAAGATTCAAATTTAATTGTTTTTTCAAAAAAGCTATTAATCATGATAGTGACAATTTGCTAGAATGCGAGTTGGATAGCAAGCATCACATATTAAATACACAATTTAAGTACATAGCAGTTTACATAGGCAAAATAAATCTCTGTGTATTTAGTTTTTTATTGTTATATAGTATTTGATAGTTTAATGCATAAATTAAATTAACTAGCAACTACAACATTTAGCATATTACAGGCAATTCAACTGTTCTTTTTGAAAAAAAAAATTGTGGTGATATGGGAATAGTTGTCATTTAGAAATACAAATTAACTTGATCTCATTACAAGATAAAATACATCTAACTAGGCACTTCAAATCAGTGATTGTGTTGTGTAAAAAGTGACATCCGTTCACTCACACACACACACATAACTGCGGTTTACTGAGTTTATTAATATTCCCCAGAAATTCCCTTCACCAAAACTCAGAACAGTCTCATATAAGTCCAGCCACAAGCAGGCCAATATTAGTCCACAGAGCAATGGCCCAATAGTTCACAAAGCAATTGAAAGTTGCTCAAACAAAATAACTCCACCAGACAAACTTAAATCCACACACAAGAGAGCTCATGAAGCAAGAAAAGTCCAGCGTCTCCAAGACATGAATTAATTCCCAACACAGTGTCAATCCAGAATGAAGCAGGAAACATGATGACCAAAAGCACACCTCTGACCAGTTCTGGAGAACCTGTAGCAGAAATTTTGTGTAGTTCAGGAATATACCACCTCTGACTAGAGATTTTACAGTATCCTTCCCACCAAGCCACGCCCATAGAACCGGTAGTAAAAAAATGTGAATCCCACCACTGCCCTGAGCTGACATCTGAGGAGGAATCTTCCAAGGGAGACATCACAAATTTAAACTAACTACAGCATGCCATATAATCATAAATCCTTTAATATCTGGTCTAATTCAGTAAACATTCATCCATGCTTTGGTCATAATTCCTGAAAAAAGCAAGAGTCAATGTCCTATCTTTAAAAATATTTTTTTTAAAAAAATAATTGGTGCCTGATTTAACTGCAAGACTGATAACTAGGGCCAGTTGCTGGAACTGGGTATATCTAGTCTGATGAAAAAAAGGACTAATGGTGACACAAAAGCAGTGTTCCAATATCTCAAGGGGTTTCCACAGGGAAGAGGAAGTCAAGCTATTTTTCAAAGCACCTGAAGGCAGGACAAGGAACAATGGATGGAAACTCATTAAGGAGAGAAGCAACCTAGAACTATGAAGAAATTTCCTGACAGAACAATTAACCAGTGGAACAACTTGCTGTCAGAAATTGTAAATGCTCCAACATCGGAAGTTTTTAAGAAAAGATTGGATAACATTTGTCTGAAGTGGTATAGAGTTTCCTGACAAAGCAGGGGGCTAGATTAGAAGACCTCCAAGGTCCCTTCCAACTCTGTCATTCTAAATATAATCCAGGGTGTGTGTGTGTGTGTCAAAAAGTAAAGATAATGGTCAAAGAAATAAAGCCCAAAACTTTGTTTGTCTAGTCACAAAAGCCACATATGTAAAAAGGAGCAGAGTTTTGAGTGGTAAGTCGTAGCTATTACATTTTTTGTCTTTCTCCCAACTGTGAACATTCCTGTTGCTGATCACTGTTAGGTGGAGAAAATGTAAGATGACCACTATGGAAGGTCTCCTCCACTGTCTGTTAATTTTAGGGCATTGGTATTTATTTGTCAACCATTAAATAGGTTATGCTCTAAGGATTTGTTGAAATCTTGTCCAAAAGAAAGGTTTCTTCATAGAGATCCCTCTTCTCTGGGTTTTCTCCTGTACCTCTCTTAAATCATGGAATACATTCCCTTGGGAATAACATGGAGCTTCCGCTGTCTCTGCCTTCAGAAGAGAAGGGATGGCAGATGATTTTTGTTAATATTAATGAATGCTTTTTAACATTTCTGTTGTGTCGTCTATATTTTAATTACTGCTCACTGCTTTGAGGGCCTGCTTAGATAGAAAGGAAGAATATAAATCAAAGCTCTAAATAATAACAAAGTGGCAAAGATTTCCACACTGCAGAGAAGATGAAGCAAAACTAGTTGCTAAAAAATATTTTAAAAGATAAAGGTTCCCCTCGCACATAGTGACAGCCATTTCCAGCTCTAGGGGGCAGTGCTCATCGCTGTTACAAAGCCGAAGAGCCAGTGCTGTCCGAAGACATCTCCATGGTCATGTGGCTGGAATGACTAAATGCCGAAGGTGCATGGAACACTGTTACCTTCCCACCAAAGGGGTCCCTATTTTTCTACTTGCATTTTTTTACATGCTTTCAAACTGCTAGGTTGGCAGAAGCTGGGACGAATAATGGGAGCTCACTCCATTATGCAGCGCTAGGGATTCGAACCACCAAACCACCGACCTTTCTGATCGACAAGCTCAGCATCTTAGCCACTGAGCCGCTGCATATTTAGTCCAGGCTAAAATTGTTATCCGGATGCAATGTCTCAGTGTTTTAAGATGCTGAGCTGTCAGCTGGAAAACTGACAGACCAGGTTTGAGACCCAAGCACCATGCAATAAAGAGAGTTTCAGTTGCTTGTCCCAGCTCCTACCCATTTAGCAGTTCAAAAGTATAAACATGCAAGTAGATAAATAAGTACTATTTTGGAAAATTGGTTGGCCCGCTGTCTTCTTTGTCATGGCCTCTCAAATATTGGATTACTTCTATCATATCACCTCTACTACTTCCTTTCACTAGACTAGTCATACCCAATGCCTCCAACACCATCTCTGTTTGTGTATGGATTTATGATCAAATTACAATCTGTGGTCAAATCCATACACCACCAAGATTAAAGTACTGGGGAGAAAAGAGGATCAAATCAAGAATAATCCAGAAAATTCCTATTCTAGCTACCCAAAAGTCAACTAGCACTCCCAAACAAGTTAGCAGGAAAGTCATTGTTCTGATCCTAAAAGAAAGTCTTCAGACTGGATGCAGAACTCAGAGCAGAATTGGCCATTAGCTCTTCAGGGCCACTGGAACTACCTTGTTTGCTCTGTGACTTTTCCTGAAACTGAGATGGGGTGAAAATGTTTGTTTGAAAAGTCCAGGGATAAGGAAGGAAGGAAGGAAGGAAGGAAGGAGAGAGGAAGGAAAGAAAGGAAGGAAATAAGGAAATTGGAAGGAAGGAAGAAAGAAAGGAAGGAAGACATAAGAGAGGGAGGAAAGGAAGGAAGGAAATAAGGAAATTGGAAAGAAGGAAGGCATAAGAGAGGGAGGAAAGGAAGGAAGGAAAAGGAAATAAGGAAATAGGATGGAAGGATAGATGGATGGAAGTAAAGAAAGAAGGCATAAGAGAGGGAGGAAAGAAAGGAGAGAAAGAAAGAAAGAACAAAAGAAAGAAAGAAAGTAGTTTCAAAATTATCTCACCACATTTTTTTCAGTTGATTTAATACCTGAATAGCAAAAAATAAAAAAGAAATCTTCATAGAATCAAGTTCAACTCCTGGAGACTTTGTGGATGTATCCATGTTTGATTTTCCTTAACAGCAGTACAGATGTAGCTTGCCAATACAGTACAATACAGAACACATGTAGTTTTTTTTCCACCTTCACAATCTAAGTTGGGAATTGCTTGTGATCCAAAAGCTAGCTAGTTCCACCTTTCTGTGACCAGCTGAGATTTGGCTTGCTGCTGATAGTTGTGATGTTTTCATGTAATTATGTATTTAATATATTTATTTCCTTAATTTTAACTACTATTTCTATAGGTGGGGTTTGCCCCAAAGAGATAGGTTATTGCTGTCTTTGCCCATGAATATTAAAGGCAGCATTCAGGCCACTGCCAGACTATATTAAAACATATTTTTAATGTAACAAAATGGATGGATGGATGTGTGGGTGGGTGGATGGATGGATGGATGGATATTCAGGTATATGCTAAAAACAAAAGCAAACAAAACCTGACACTTTGTCTCCAATTTCTGATCCATCATGAAAAACAATTTTTAGGCCAGAGCCATAAAGCTACGGATAACCCTATCAGCTTGAAAACTTGAAATCTGTCTTACTTTTGAAATGAAAGAAAATCATTGAAAGCTGCATCAACAAAGGTCAGTAAATCAATTGAACAGAAGTTGTGTTGGTAGGAACAATGTAAAGGGGGAAATAACTCAAGTCATATCTTCCTTGAAAAGCTGGTGGCAATTCAGAATAAAGAGGCCCAAAGAGCTCCTAGGTCATTTTGCATGAGGAGCCAAATCAAAGCACCAAAAGCCCCTTATTTGTCAACTCGTAAAACATTCCTATGCCTGCTTTTGAGTTACCATAAACAAAGGGGGATGAATCTGAAGGTACAGTGCGGCAGTTTAAAACCAGAAGTACTTTCCATCCTTACAGCCTTACCCTACAAAGATTGTAACTAGGCTACCAGATCTTCTGCCTGCGAAAATCTTTCATTGGAGAATGTGATTGATGACACCCAGCCTGTGAATATGCTTCATTGGAGAACCTGATTTATGATACACCCAGGGGGGAGGTGGGGAAACAGGATCGTAGGTGACTGTGAATCATATATGCCAGAGTTGGCTTCATTTAGGTTAATGCTGACATGTTGCTCCTAATAAATCTTTTGAATTTTTTTGAAGCTTGGCTCAAGGCTCATGATTTAATTAGGGCAAGTGCTGGAACTCTGACAGCCTTCTTTGAACAAAGCCACATCTGGGACCTTCCAGAAGTTGAAGAAAATTGAGACCATCTGAATCTCAGTGTGGAGAATGTTCTATAAAGCAGGAGCTGTGACAGACAAGGCACATCTAATGGGTCCCACTAAGTGGCAACACAGCCAACCTCCCCACCAGTATATATAGGGAGACGGCTGAAAATCTATGAAAATATAAACAGCTGTGAAAGCCGGACTCATAGACGAACACAATACACAAGCCTGATGATGGCAGATGAGATTCTGCCGAAACATTGCTACAAATTTAAAAGCACAACTATAATGATGTGAGAAAATACCCGAACAAAGCTGAATACCACACACACACACACACACACACACATATAATAAACATTTTGAACACAGGGCATACCATTTACAGAAAAGCAAAGAAAGAACAAAAAGGAATATTAACATATATACTAATAACAGTGTAACAATAGTGTAACAGAATAGTTTTGACTAGATTTCTCTTTATATTAGCTTATTTGTAGCTCTGTTGGCATATTTACAATTATAAACCATAAGAGCCTCGGTAGTGCAGTGGTTAGAGTGCAAACTTCTTAGACTGCAAACATCTTCTGCAATTAGACTGCAAACGTCTTCTGCAGACAGAAAGCTGCCTGTAATTTGGAAGATTGAATCCCACGAGGTTCAAGGTTGACTCAGGCTTCCATCCTTGTGAGGTGGGCAAAATGAGGGCCCAGACTGTTGGGGGCAATATTCTGACTCTGTAAACCACTTAGGGAGGGCTGTAAAGAACAGTGAAGCAGTATATAAGTCTAAATGCTATTGCTATTTATATTTAGTTCATACACAGCAATAACCTTTCTTCATCTAATTTCTACCTCTTATCTCTAACCACTTGTATAATCTATTTCATGTTAAGTAATATTCTGTACCTTCTTTGTCCTTTATTTTTAATGTCAATCTATCCATCTCTGCATAGTCTAATTTCCAAAATTACATCCTCATCTGATGGAGTGTTCTCATTTTTCCAGTATTGTGCAAATACAATCCTTGCTAATGTCAATACATGCAAAACTGGATATATGGTATAGTCCTTTTATCATAGCCCTCCGGCATTATACCCAACAAAAATATTTCTGGTTTCAGATCTATATGGTGCTTGATCATCTTTTCCAACTGTGCATGTATTTTCTTGCATATAAGTCCACTATAGGGGCAGGCAGTAATCCCTGAAAACGTGTAGCTCCAACGCTAACAGGATCTTCTTCAAGGCAGAGCTCTAAAGCTGAAAACCAACATCTTGAATTGCACCTGGAAGTCCAGTGTGATCCAAAGTGCCTGTCATAGTTGGTACATGGACGTACCCAAACTGCACACACACCACCATATTTGTGTAGTTCAACATCCTCATTGTACAGATAGTTCTGGACTTATGACCACAATTGAGCCCACAATGTCTGTTGTTATGTGAAATATAGGTTGTGAGTTTTGCCTCCATTTTACAGACTTTTCTTGCTCCCAGTTGATAAGTTAGTAACCCAGTTGTTAAGTGAATCTGGCTTCCCATTGACTTTGCTTGTCAGAAGGTTGTAAAAGGTCATGAGTAGGAACCAGTTGCCAAGGCTCTGAATTTTGATCACATGATTATGGGGATGCTACAAAGGTTGCAAGCGTGAAAAATGTTCATTTACACAGGATAGACAATAACATGGCAGATGAAGTTACACTTCTACCATTAAATATAAACAGATTGCATGCCCCGATAAAAAGAAAATAAAGACTGACTAAACTCCAAAAACAGAATTCTCACATCACTTGTTTACAAGAAGTCCACATTGAAAAGAAGTACAGCAATATAGTAGAATCACCTAAATTAGAGAAATTACCCTTTGCACTGGCACAGAAAAAGAAAAGAGGAATAGCAATGTATATAAAACAATGGCTAAACCCAGTCCAAATTTTTGTAGATGATGAAGGAAGAACCCTAATGGTAGAAGTACAAGTAAACCAAAAGAATATGCTGTTAATAGCAATATACGCCCCAAATAATAACCAAAAAGAGTATAATATAGTAAGCTACACTGGAAAATAGTAGAACTGGAACAGGAAAATATATGCATTATAGGAGACTTTAAAGCAGTAGAAGATATAAAAAATGATTATACAACAACCAAAAGAAATAGGAAAAAGGAAAAGACTGCCAAATACATTCTATAAACTGACACAAGAACTAAATATTAATTCACTTTTTTTCAATGCCATTGCATTGGTTGGATAATAGAAGTAGAAATTAGAAATTGGAAAAATACTACAATGTATAGTTTATGTTTAATATATTATTAAGCAAATGTACCCAGACAATATGCTGTTAATGAAGTATTAATGTATATTAAAGAAAATATATGAATAATTTTTTTTAAAAAAGGAGAAAGAATTGGGTTTCAAAATTCCTGTGTTGTGACACAGCTGAGTGAAATCAATTCATGTGCCATGGATTAGTAGAATCTGGCCCAGCATTTCAAGAGTGGATTGAAGAGATTTTAATTCTGAAAGAACTAGGATCTTCAGGGCTCTTAGTAAAATATTTTTTTTTAATTTTTCATGTGATATTTGGCAAGGTACAGTATAAAGCATAAAATAAAGATGTCACTTCATTTGTATGCAGTGTGATCATTTTTTAAAAAAAAAAAGAATATTAGAATCTACTCCTAAATCTAAAAGAATATTAGAATCTATGCTCTGACTAAATCCAACAATTTTCATTTACCTTTTTCAGGAGCTTATTGCAAGACTAAATCCACAAAAGAGTTGTTCTCCTGAAAGAATTATGTGTTAAGGGAGTGCTATTGTTTTCTTAGAAGCAAGGATTTATAATTGTAGGAAAAAGGTCAAGTAAACAGCAGGTTTTCAGCCTTAAAAATTGCACTTATTTTTTCCTTCCTATTTTTTTTTAATAGAAACTGATAGCCCACTTAATGATTCATCCTCTCTTAAATTTATTAAGACTTATCACTAAGCAACTATGACTTTGGGTTTTACAGCATTAAACATCTTGGTTATAGACTGAAATATATAATCATATTTTTTAAAGTGAATATTTTACCAGGAAGGTTTGGTTAATTTTAATTCTGTGAGGTATTCTATGGTTTACGCACATCTACACATGGTATGAAAATTCATTTTCTTTGCTTCAGGAAAACACTTTCGCACTTAGCATACAAAATGACTCTCGCTCACCTTCAGGTCTTTACAAGAAAAATGATTTAAACATTTTGGCAAGAGTCCAAAGGTGGGGAACTGTCACTGTGCTGTTTTATAGTTAATGCAGTTACACATTGCTATTGTTAATTGGCTATGTAAGACAACCTGAATAAGACTAAGCAAGCCTTATTTTGTATTCATTTTATGTACATTGCAGAGATGAACAAAAATGGGGAGGAACAGGATTGAGATGGAACAAAATCTTCAAATGTTGAAAAATTATGGAACAGGTCAATATTAGTTCTAAATTGAAACTATTCAGTTTCTCCTCTCTCTTTCTTTTTCTTTTTTCTTTTCAATTACATTTTCAACTGGAAATTACTGAACAGGTCAATATTAGTTCTAAGTTGGAAATATTCCATTTCTCCCTTCTCTCTTCATTTTTCTGTTACATTTTCAACTGTGGAAGAAACATTTTACATTTCTTACGTTCTCCTTGGCATCTGAAACCGAGTCCCATTTTCACATATGAAAAATATAGAGTAATAATAAAGCTGTTCTATACTGCAGAATTTTTTTAAAGAACATTCAACTTAATTTTCAAGCAATGTGTTAGGTTAGGAACACACACAGTCCTCTTTTATTATTTTTTTTTTGTCTTTCTCACATATGTATGGGCAATTCAAAAGATGAGAGTTGACAGATTCTGTTAAATCAACATATTACGTTAAATCTCACAGTTTTTTTTAAAGAAACCCATACTTATTTTAATATCCTGGATACATTCCAGGTGCAGCTTGTCAAAGTTTCTCAAAGATCAACACCTGCCATGTTTTAAGCTCAAATTTAACAATCTATGAACATTATTAAACTTTAACTTCCACTCAAAAAATTTGTTCAGCCTAGCAACAACTCCTCACTGTAATGATGATTACATTTACTTCTGGTGTCTTCTCTGCTCTTCAGGTCCATCAACATTGTCCCATTCTACTCAGAGTTGCCCATTGTATAATCTGCATGGATCCAGTCATGAAATGAAGGTGAGGGGAACAACCAAGAGACAGGAAATAAATTGTAGCACAGAAACAGAAATGTCATGAGAAATTAGACATTGAAAAAGATTAAGAAAAGTGAACATTTGCCAGTTTCCTCAGAAATTGATGGCCAACAATTGAGAATGTTCCCCAATTTGAAAGAAAGAATATACAGTACAACAACAGATGAAGCAAACTACTTCATAGAAATTGGAATTTTAAATTTACAGTTCCTTCACCTGCCATAATACACTCTGGCAGCAATGTGTGAATTTGCTACACAAAACTGTTTATAAACATGTCAACTTATTTCTTAAAAGTTACTGTGTTCTATACTGTGAATCAAATGGAAATTGTTCTGTGATTAAACAGAAATCAACCTAAATTAGTAGCCTTTTATTGTCCTTCCTGACAATAAAAATATCTGTAAGAATTTTTTTTATATATACTTAGCCTTGAGTCCTTGTGCAGTCACAAGAGACATAAGCCTGATTCACCCCAAGGTTTATGAAATCTTATCTGCTTGTTCTCAGGGGAAGGCAAGCAATTTGGAGAGATTCTAGTAATATGGGAAGAAGTCAATAAAATTGTTGTCTTAGGCTATTCATGGGTGACTCTGGTTGTTTGCTAGTGAAAGATTTTGATTGGATGATGTTCAGTCTTTACTCCAAGATTCAAACCATAATAAAGTCTCATAAACTGGTGACCTTGATTTGGTAAGTGAGATCTTTGAGCTGTTTTCCCCCAATGGACAACAATATTGATCAGGGGTGATATTCATTTTTTTTTTATTACTGGTTCTGTGGGAATGGCTTGTTGGGTGTGGTTTGGCTTGGTGGGTATGGTGTGGCTTGGTGGGCATGTCTTGATGGGCTTGACAGGGGAAGGATACTGTAAAATCTCCATTTCCACCCCACTCCAGGGGAAGAATACTGCAAAATCCCCATTCCCTCCCCACCCCACTAACCTGCTTTCCAGCTCCGTTCTCCAATGCAGGGCAACAAAAGAAGACCCAGCCAATTAGCTGGGACTCTGATCAGCTGAGACTTGGGAGGCAGCGAATAGATGGGAGTGAGGCCAACCAGAGGTGGTATTTACTGGTTTTCTGAACTACTCAAAATTTCCACTACCGGTTCTCCATAACCTGACAGAACCTCTAATACTGATCCACACAATATGCAGACCAATGTGTGAAAGACATCAGAATTCCACTAAGTTCAGAGTTTCGGATTGAGGTTATTTGTTTTGGTCCAGTGGTGTCCATGGCCAATGTCAAAACAGGCAAATTGACTGAAGCAGTGTTGTTACACAAACTCCATCCTTTTAGCATGTGCATGTAAACCATCAGTCCAAGAGCCATATGGCTTGGATCATGATGCCACTTCTATTGGTTTGCTTGTTTGGACTTCTCACACCATATCCCTCTGTGGGCATTCCAGCTGAAGTTTTTATCAAACGTATCATATAAAGTTATATCAATAACACTACATCTGCAGTTCTATACCATCAAGATTGGTATATAATATACCTTCAACATTATTAGAAGCCACTCAAAGATGCTTTTTCAGGAGGCAACTGGACTTTCTTCTTTTTCTTTGAAGATGTTTTGTGTCTCATCCAAGAAGCTTCTTCAGCTCTTCAAGTCCAGTCCCCTTTTGAAAAAGCACCTTTGGAACAGCTATGACCTGTATGACTGAGAATCTCCATAGAAATATCAGAAGCCATTTTCTCCAGGATTACCTCCACCTGTCCTCCACCTGGCTCTTCAGTGTTTTCCATCACTCATCCATCACTCTGAGTCTATCCATCTTGATTTTCTCTTTCTTTCCCCTTTTCCCAGCATTAAAAATTTCTCAAGGGAGCTAAATCTTCAGAAAACCATGCTTGTGGTTTTCTTGGTAAAATTTAGAGTGCTTTCTTTAACTTTTGCAAAGGATGCAGTTGTGAGATGCCCACTCCATAGCAGTAGCCTCTCATAAATCTGTAAAATAAGCAACTTTTGGTTCTCTTTTTAAGTTACAAGAATCTCCCTAAACTGCTAACCTTCCCCTAGCAATGATTGGTTAAGTCTTCACAGATCTCAGAGGAACACAAGGTTATACCTTGTGATTTTCAAGGATTCTAAGCTAAGTCCATGCTTAACACTGCCCTTCCAGTTGTGGTAGTAGTTTCTCAACACTAAAGTTGTCATTAAAGCAGTCTCCTATTTCCACATCTTCCTGTATCACTGCTATCCTATTTGTTTGAGCTGAGCAACTGAAATGATTTTCTTGCCTTATGTGTGTATTTGAAGTATTTACCACAAGCAGTATAGCAGGACTTGATGAGGTTGGGAAGGATTGGGTGAGGTAATAATGTGCTTTCCTGAAAATAAGACTGGGTCTTATATTAATTTTTGCACCAAAAGACACATTAAGGATGATTTTCCAGTTAGGACATATTTTAGGGGAAATACAATACTAAATGTGTCCATCTGGCTGATGACCTTAACTGGATCTTATTTTGGGGGTAGGGCTTATATTATGAGCATCCTGAAAAATCATGCTAGGGCTTATTTTCTGGTTGGGTCATATTATCAGGGAAACATGGTATTAGTTAATAATCATCTTGTATGTCTTGACCAAAAATAGTTTTAAAGTTGTAACCTAAGATAAGTAATTGCATAAGTCTAAATTCTGACTACAGATTATGCTATACAAGAACAATAAAGCTACCATTTATAGAATGCATATAATTCTCTGAGTATTTTTAAATTAATGAACACTACCTTAATATGAAACAACCTAGACTTAGCTGTAAGCCTAACCTCAAGATACTATTTAATCAAGTCAAAAAATAACTATCTGTTAGTTTTCTTTAAAAGCTTACAATAATACAATTAGGGGCTAACTTCAACAGATTTCTAGTCCAATTAACACTTAATAGATAACAATTTCTATTGAGTCTCATATGCTGCTGTGCAGAATTTGACTACAGTACACAAACCAGTAATGAACTGGTCCAGCCTTATTATAAGGAATGAATGAATAAGCGAACTGCAAACATCTCTATCATACATATAATGGAGATAAACATGTTCCTGTTGAAAGGTTTTTCTGTCTCCTTCTTGCTCACCCAGCAAATGCTGTTTCAGTTTCCAAACAGCCCTCAACTCTCTCACATACTGACTGGATGCTAGCCAGATGAATACCAATGGATGGTAGTCAGAGGCACACTTTTTCCCTTTATTTTCATCCCCAAAAACTAAGCCCAATCACATAGTTTCGTAGTGAAGCATGGGTATAGAACTAGTTGGATTTATGTAGAGAAGGGAAATTAAATTGGCCTATTTCCAAAGATATGTTTCTCAGCTTCATACTAAACTATTTCCATCATCATTTCCTCCTACTCCTCCACCTCCCACTGTGGATGTTACATAATTGGGTGAGGAAACCACCAAGTTCAGACAGCTCTAAGAACACCACAGTTCTCCTTCTCCTTCTCCTTCACCACCACCACCTCCTCCTCCTCCTCCTCTTCCTCCTCCTCCTCCTCCTCCTCTATAGATGGAGATATAAAATCACCACTTGTAATATATCTTGAAAACATTTTTCCATGGAGCATGCCAAAAATAGTTTGTCTTAAAGATATAAGGGTAGATCATGAAGTTGAGTAGTGTACCTTGAATTTGATCCAATTTATCTTTTCTCCTGTTGATTCTTACTCCTATCAGATTCCATTGTGCTGTTATGCACCCAGTCATCATCAACAACAAAGCTAGGATGCAATACCTAAAATAGTTGTTTCCAAACTAAATGTTTGCAAACTTAGTGTTGTTAACAACATGATAGATATAAGGTATGGACTGAAAGAAGAAAAGGAACTGGAGGAAAAAATGAATATTAATGAGGATTGGTTTCTACAACAAATTTGACTAAATGCTTGGAATTAAGAGTTTAGAAAATGTGCTAAAGCTATTTTGTAATAAATGAGTGTTTCTACAATTGTTTCAGATAGCAGATAGGTTTAGATAGGTTTCAGATAGGTTTACAAATATTGGAAACCCACTGTCACAGTGAATTATGCCCTTCTTCTTGGGTATGTTATTTGGTTTCAGTCACAAGTATGAGGTCTTGTATGGGCAAAGATCTCTGATTAGACATTGCTACAAATGAGATGGCCCTAAATATCTGTCCTTTGAGGGAAGTTAAAGTAAAAGAGTACGTATAGTTGGATTTTATGAAGGCGAAGGCAAGGAAATTTGTACATGTGAGCTAAAGTGTATGCTAATCCAGGCAAACTCAATTTCATTGTTGGTTGCATCAGGACTGTGGTTGAACATGGGGATGAGTGGGCATGGCTGACTGGGGGGCGTGGCCAGTTTGATGCCACTCCCCAAACTGCTGGCATGTTTCCTCTTCTCACTGGGTAGACCAGCTTGAAGCTATGCTGGCCTGATGTTTATTTTTATTTATTTTATTTTATTTATTTATTTATCAAAAGCATACAATATAATTGAAACAAGAATAAACATAAGTTTAAATACAAGAAATAGGAACTAATAATTAGGGACAATAGGACAGGGACGGTAAGCATGATTGTGCGCTTATGCACGCCCCTTACAGACCTCTTAGGAATGGGGTGAGGTCAATAGAGATTATTTTGTGGGTAAAGGAGTAAGGCTTTGAGCAGGTGACAACAGAGTCAGGCAGTGAGTTCCTGTTGTTGCTGAAATCGTACTTCCTGCAATTGAGTTTGGAGTGGTTTACATTAAGTTTATATCTGTTGTGTGCTCTTATGTTGTGGTTAAAGCTGAAATATTCATTAACTGGTAAGACATTGTAACATATGACTTTTATGTACTATGCTTAAGTCCAATCTTAGCCAGCATTTTTCAAGGTTGTCTAAGCCTAGAATCTCAAGTCTGGTGGTATAGGATATTCTGTTGTGAACAGAGGAATGTAGTACTCTTCTGGTAAAATACTTCTGGACTCGCTCAACTGTATTTATGTCTGATATACAGTGCAGATTCCAGACAGTAGAGATGTCTGTCTGTCTGTTTTTGTTGGGTAGACCATGTTGAGGCAATGCAGGGTGCTCCCATGGCCACATTCGACCACATCGTCGGTCAGATATGGCCCATGGACTTTGTGTTTGACACCCCTGGGTTAATTTATGAAATTGATTGGGCTTTCAACCAAATTTGACTTTTTCAATGTCTCAGGTTCTTTTCATTCTAATTCGATGACAATTTGTAATTTGATATAACAGATTACAGATAGGGAGTTATTAATGGAGGGGGGGGGAGTGAAAAGCCTTAATAGTGACTGAAATATGCAGAGCTTTGAATCCAAAGTAGCTGCGCAGTTAAAATATTTTGCATACATACATGCGTGCATCTCACCTTCTAATCTCTTCTTCTCCAGCTAAGTTGAAGTATTGTTCGAATGAAAGGGGAAAAAATAGTAGTTATAGTTGAAGATCGAAGATTCAGACTCTGCTAACAGGTTGTTCACCCAAAACTATTTGGGAGTAATTGAACACAATTCTTCCTTTTACATACTCCCTGTTTGCACAATGATTTCTGCCATTCCTAGTAAAAAATAAAAATGTGTTATTATTCCTTTAAAGCTGGGATCTCACACTCAGTTTCATTAAGGGCTGCATGGGGACTGTGATTGACCTTGGGGGGGTGAAGATGAGTGTGGCCGACTGGGTAGGTGTGGCCAATTGGGTGGGTGTGGCTAGCTTGACACCACTCACCAAACTGCTGGCCCAATGTTTCCTCTTCACATTGGGTAGACTGGGCTGAAGCAATGCGAGCCAGCCCCTTACATTTTTCAGGACGGCCTAGCAGGCTGAATCCAACCACATCATGGGCCAGCCCAGCCTGTGGGCCTTGTGTTTGATACCCCTGCTTTAAAGCATCCCTTTTTAGTTTAGTTTTATTCTTGGTGAACATTAGATCTTTGTAAAAAGAAAATGTATTTGAAGAGAAACAGGGAAATGATAGTTTTCTGAGGATCAACATTAGAAGTGGGGAGCGCTTAAACAGAACAGGGCTCTTCCTGAGGCTATTTTAAAAAATAGTCAGGAATATAAGAAAAAAACAAACATGTTATTGTCAAGGTCACAACGCAAGCATCCTTTGCAACAAGTTATAGTTTTAAACTGGCAATGCAGGAAACTCTCTGTAGAGAAAAGAGGTTAATGTGCCCTATCTCTTTCCTTCTTTTCTTTCTTTCTTTCTTTCTTTCTTTCTTTCTTTCTTTCTTTCTTTTTTTCTTTTCTTCCTTCCTTTTCCTCCCTCCCTCCCTCCATTCCTTTGCCAGACTTGGTCCAGTTGACAAATGATACCAAATTGGAAACTATGGTCTTAAGAAAGGACAATTAATGGAGATGGAAAAACATGTCTGGGTTATAAATAGAAAGTCCTGAATTAAGTAAAATTAATTTTATGGAAGGGTGCATAAGTATGGTGGATGCATCTTTCTGCACCAATCACTATAAAATCTGAAATATGGAATAAAAAGTTTATATACAGTAGCTGTCCATCTCATAATGGTGACTTCAGACACTGGGTAGAGACATAAAAGTGACACAACATAATGGGACAATGGACACGTGATTTTTGAAATAATGTAAGAAAAGGAGGAACAGATCCCCTTCAAAAGTTGGAGGGGAAAGTGAATAAAGGTAAAATTAGAACTGGAACATGAAAGAAACTGATTTTGACAGCTCAGGAGGAAGCTATTTGAACAAACACAATGACACTGAGAATTGAAAAACAATCATTAAATGATTCAAAGTGCAGATGGTACAAAAATGCAGAAGAAACAGGATATCATATACTTGTCAAAATACTTAACTGAAACATATTTACAAAAATTAATACATACCAGTAATGTAAAGCCCATGTCACATTGAACCAACAGATGCAAAGAGTATGTAAAATGGACAAAAAACCTTACCATCCGTTCGAAAACGCGATGTACTCACTGCCTCCGTTTTGCTTCCTCTCTATCCGTCCAGCATCCGTTTATTGACGTTTCATTCCGCTCCAAAAGTTTTTGGGCTGCCGAAAATATTTTGCGGCGGAAAATTGTATCCGAGTTCGTCCGTTCTGCATCCGCTCGCATCCGTACGCATCCATTACACATCCTCTATATCCGCTAGGCATCCGCTACGTGCATCCCGTGGAAACTCCATCCACCCGGACGCAGGGAGGAAGGCGGAATGGATGCAGAACGGATGCAGAACGGATGCCTAGCGGATGCCAGAATGGAAACAAAGCATTCAAAAAGGAAAAAACATTTGCAGAGGGACCTATCTCGGTATTAAGGATGTTCTAGCAGGATGCCTAGAGGATGCCTAGAGGATGCCTAGAGGATGCAAAGGGAAGCAACCTATACTGTCCATAAAAAAGGGGGAGCAACTTGCCTGCATCTCACTTTCAGAACAGAAAGACCCAGCGGTGCAGACCTCTGCAGCTTCACTGCTCTTTCCTCTTCCACAGCATCCAGTCATGTCCACCGTGGATTGTAACAAAGTCCTTTCAGCAGCCACCATCGTTCTGCAACATATGCGAAGCCATCTGGCAGGCTCTGTGAACTCTTATTGCGAGAAGAAAAAAGGAGCAGCCCAAAAAGAGTCTGGATTTCGAAGATGGTTCGCTCAGAAGAGCAGAGCAGGACGGACTGTACAACAAGCTGATGGTGGAGCTCAGGAACGAAGACACTCGGCGTTCCAGACTTCAGGAGGATGCTCCAGCCATAATTTGGTCGAGTTTGGCAGCGCCTTTGACAGACCAGGTTGACGCAAGGCAAACACCAGTTTTCCGGCCCAGCCCTGGTAACCGCTGGGCTACAAGGTGGCACCTCACTCTGCGGCCACTGGCCTCAGGGACCTCCTACAGGAGGCATGCAGTAAACGGCTGGAGGGTGCCATTCAACCACGCTCTAGCATTGTGGCTCAGAGAAGTGGTGCAGGCCCATCATCGAAGAATACAAGGAGGAGCTCCTCGCAGTACCCTCCCCTGAAGAAGGCTGGAAGAAAGTTTGCAGCAGAGCAGTGGTTATCAGAGGTTGGAACTTTCCCCCACCATTGGAGCCATAGATGGCTAAGCACAATGGCCTGCAATCTCCAACCAACTCAGGCTCCATCTTTATTTCAACTCCAAGGGCTTCTTCAGATCAATCCTCTTTGCCCATGGTTGAATGCTGACTACAGTTCATGTAACATTGATGCTTCAGACAACGGGTCAAGCTTCAGATGCCTAAGGTATAGCAACGCCAGTCACTCAAGGAGAGAGCTGGAAGGCAACTCATTTGTGGCTTCCAGATCAGAACCCGCTGCCGCAAATGACACACAAGATGTGCCTACTGTCATCGTGGGGGATGAGGCCTTCTCCCTCACAACCTAACCTCATGAAGCCCTACACTTCCAGACTCCTCACCCGTGAAGAGAGGATCTTCACTACAGGCTGGTCCAGGCCAAGGCAGGTGGTGGAGAACGCCTTTGGCATCGCTGGCCAACAGGTTCCAGGTACTTCTCCAACCACTTCAGCATTGCCAGAGCTGTGGAGGATCATGGAAGCCTTTGCTGCAATCCTGCACAATCTCATGCGCACGCCGCTACCAGTTCTTGCAGAAGAGGCTCGTGGACCTCCAGGCTAAGGGCAATGGGGAGATGGGAGCCTGGGGAATGGAGGCAAGGGCGAAACCTGATCGACACTAAGGATGTGCACAGGCCGCAACAGAGCCTCACACGAAGCAAGAAGCAGCCGGCAACCTCCTGAGACAGATGGTGAAACTCCCCAGCTGGAGGTCAGTGGAGTGGCAACGACAGGATGTAGATGCTTAATGGATGCTTCCTTCAGGCCTTCTCATCACACGGATGAAGCATTTGGCATGTATGTTTGGTTTGGCCTACAATGAAAGCAGGGCGTTTATAAAGAGTTGTGTTTATGTTGACAGTGTGGATAATTATTACATTATTATTGATAAATAAAGGGCTGTAGGTGTGGCACCGTGGGCAGGGTGGACCATCAAGTCCCACTAGATGCTTGCACTGGAGGTTTATCTTCCAATGCTATCCTTACCATCCCACAGCTATTTACCCATCCCACAGCATGCAAAGGCTTAACATTTCTAAAAAGTTTTCCACAGACTTTATTAAAAAAAAGAAAATGAAGCACAGAGGGGGGGGGGGGGTGGTGTGAATCATAAATAGACTTAATTACAACAGCTATAAGAAAAATGAGTCTCTGGCATTCCTCTTGGTTGCTCAGTCTCAGGGGTGAAGGGTGCAGGTGCTGTGGAGGTGGCTGGTGCCTGAGTGCTTGTCATCAACTCCTCCCAGAGAGCAGAAGCAGCAAGAAGCGCCAGCGCCGAGAAGAGCGAGCCCGTGCTGCAGAAGCCGCCAGCAGAACTGGGAGTAGAGGGCAGGGGGTGGGATGGTAGCCTTCCCTCTTGCCTAGGGCTGGCAGCAGGATGGCTGAGGCTTGCTGTGCTTCCGCACGGTTGTGGGGTTGCCTGGCTGGCAAGGGAGGCTGGCAGGAACCAAAGGCTTGGCAGGAAGGCTGGCAGGGAGGCTGCACCAAAGGCTGGCAGGAAGGCTGGCAGGCAGGCAGGCAGCCGAGGCTGGCAGGCAGGCAGAAAGCAAGGCTGGCAGGCGCCAAGGCCTGGCAGGCAGGAGGACCCAAGGCTGGCAGGCAAACTGGCTGGCAAGCAAGGCTGGAGGGAGGCCTGGCAGCAAAGGCTTGCAGGCAGGGCTGGCACAAGGCTGGCAAGCAAAAGGCTGGCCGCAAGGCTCGAATAGCAAGGCTGGTAGCAAGGCCTTGGCAGGCAGACATGCAGCAGGGCAGGCAAAGGCAGCCAATCCGTCAGCAGCAGGTCTGTTCCTCTGAATGGTGACCTGCTTCTGAGCTGCTTCCGTTATATTCCGCAGGGCTGACGCAAATGCATCCTCCATGCATGCGCAATTAATGCCAGGCGTCCGCTAGGCTTCTTGCTATGCATCCGCTGTGCATACCGCTTCATCCGCTCGGCGTCCGTTCTGCATTCCGCTGTAATCCGTTTCGCATCCGCTTTGCGCTGAGCCCCACCGGAACAGCCCTGCGGATGTGCCATCCGCTCCATCCCTTCATCGCTCGCTTCGTTCGCATGACCGCTTTGCATCCGCCCTGACGTCTCCCCGCGTCCATGTGGGGTTATCTGCTCGCGGTTAAATGCAAATTTTTGCCCGCTTTTGAAGAGCGGATATAACAATGGATGGAACATTTTGCTCGTCCGCTGTGTCCTTTTTGCATCCGTTGGGCAGTGTGACATGGGCTTAAATTTAGTGGGACTACAGAGCTGAAAAATAAGCAGGTTATATTTGAAAATATTGTGAGATCCCCTCATATAAACGAAAAATGTACTTTTGGTGCATAAAATACCATATTTAGCTCTGGTGGAGAAGAAGAAAGTGTATATTATTTATGTGGTGGTATGAGGGGATGGTAGAATGGAGCACAAAGGAGAAGATCGCAAAGTATGGAGATCTGAACATGGAACGTAAAATTATCGCCTAAACTTTCCATAATGGTATAAAATCTTGGATGGAACTTAGAAAACATCCATATTTACAAAATTCCCCTTTATCAACTGCAAAAAGTCACACTCCTTGGATCAGCATAGGTACCACACCGATACATCACAACATTCTACGTTCTTGGGAAGAACTTGATGTGTATGAAGGCTGGCACCAGCTGAAGAACTGGAAGCTGTGGTTTTACATTGTTGTGTGTACTACTACTAAGAATAACAACAATAACAACAACTTTTGGTTGATACCTAGGATGCTGGCAGCTACCCGTATCAACCATCTGCATTTTAAATGTTCATGTTTAAAAATGTTTTGTTTTTAAACATGAAATTTCATTAAACATGAAACAAGTTTCATGTTTAATGAATAAAAAAGACAATAAATACTGATGATGATGATGATGATGATGACAACAACAATAACAACAACAACACCCTGGATTTAACAGTTGTCGATATGAAAGACAAGGAAGTCTGGATAGTGGATGTGGCAGAATAGACATTTAACCACTTTCATTGTTCTATGCACATGGTTTGTAAGAAAATGACAATCATTTTATGGATGTCCCTAGAAATTTCTCTTGGAAAATTTGGATGGATTTTTGTTTGTTATTTGTAGCCACAATGACTGTTTAGTTCTAATTTGTGACAGTTGTGTCTTTATCTAAGTGCTTCCTACAAAGTTAAGCACTTAAAAATATTATGTCAAGTAACATTTCAGAAAGACAGGCATAAGGACTTAAAAAGTTACTCCAGCTGAAGAAAAAGATGGGATTTTAAACAATTTTAACACAATTTTCTTTTCTTTCAATAACTGGTAATCTTATACATGTACTTCAAATACGCTGTGACTGCAAGTGAAAGGAAAGATTTCATACACTTATTAACCAGCTGGAAGCCTCTCTTTCGTTCCATGCCTTTACCAAAAAAAAAAAGTTGAGGAAAAGTATCAGCACAGTTACACATTTCCAATCTGAATTTGAAACTCAAAGAAAAATCTGATATAATTTGGACAACTTTGGAAGGCACTCTCTTGTTTTTGTTTTTTTTTCCTGTCGGAAAATGAGAGGGAGAGAGATGGAGAGTTGGAAGAAACAATGAAGATGACATCAGAAAAGCCATCTCCATTAGTAAAGGTAATGGCTTCCCTTGAAAAAGAGTTGTAGGATTGATGTAAAGCAGCCCATGCAGTCTTAGGTTGTATTAACAACCTGAGGAATAGGAAGAATAGAATCAGGATCACGTAAAGTATTAATACCACTTTATAATGCATTTGTGAGCCCATACTTGCAACATTGCATCCAGTTTTGGTCACCATGATATAATAAAGATGCCGAGGCTCTAGAAAGAGTGTAGAGAAGAACAACAAAGATGGTTAGGGGACTGGAAGATAAAGCATGAAGAACAGTTTCTGGAAGTGGGTATGTCTAGTCTAATGAAGAGATAGAGTAGGGGTGACATAATAGCAATGTTCCAGTATTTGAGGGGCTGCCACAGAGCAGAGGGAATCAATCTCTTCTGAAGACAGAATAAGCAGCAATGGATGGAAACTAATCAAGGAGAGGACCAACCAAGAAATAAGGAGAAATTTCCCGACAATGAAAAAAAAATAATAAGTGGAAAGGGTTTCATGTAGGGGTAATGGGTTCTCCATCACTGGACAGTCATTGGACACAATGACACTTGTCCAATAAAGAATTCTATTCTGTTCTGTTCTGTTCTGTTCTGTTCTGTTCTGCTCTGCTCTGCCCTGCCCTGCCCTGCCCTGCCCTGCCCTACCCTACTCTGTTCTACTCTATTCTATTCTATTCCTGTTTTGGTCAACTAAATCCAGGCTACTCACTGATTCAGTAGTGACCTAGATTAGCATCTCCCAAACAATCATATTGATTGTGTTCTACGCAAACTGCATCCTTCTTAAGTCCTAACTTTGTCCACTTTGCCCTGTCAACCCATCTAAAATTTAGCAAGAAAGGGGAGGGAGTTTGTGTTCCAAATATAGTTGTTATAAAGATAGTTATTATAAAGATTATAAAGACAGTGGTTGTTCTAGCAAGTTTAATTACATACTGCCCCCAAACCACAAAGGCATAAGCCAGATTTGAAAAGGATCAAGTTATATATTAAAAAAAAACCATGTCTTGATTGCTATGAAAAGTAGCATATGTTTTCCATAATGGTTTTGTTTGTTTTTCATTCCCTCCTGCTGCAAAATAAAAAACCAAAACAAAACATCATTATTTGTATTTTTTCCCACAGATCCCAATCAGAAAATTGAATTCTATTTCTTCTGAATCTGTATCTGGGCATTAGTTTGATCTGGACTGCTTCTGGTGTAATCCAAATTCAATCGAGCTATTTCATCAGTTATGCATGAAATAGCTTCCATCCATTTAGAAAGCTAATTTAATTACAAAAGAGAAGAACTAGAAAAGGAGGGGTTTTATTTATCAATGGTTTATCTTCAGTTGTTATACAGATTTAAAGTGGATAAGAAGATTTTGGTTTTTGATTAAATAAATAATGAATGATTATAATTCAATATGAATATGTGTATGTTTGCTAAATGTAACAAATATGATTAAAAATATACTTTATTTGTATTAAAATGTATGACATGCAGAATATGGTGATTGACATAAAAATAACATATTGAAATATTGAACCAAATAATGAAGGATTATAAATTGAACAAGCAAACAATGGAAGATTTTAATTTAACATAAATGTTTGTATTATTATTAGAATTATATAAACTTGCTAAATGTAATAAATATGATTAATAATATTCTATTTGAATTAAAAGGTATGACACATGGAATAAGGTGATTGGCACAAAAATGACACATTGAAATATTCAATAACTAAATAATGAAAGATTATAATTTAATAAAAATATGTGTATTATTATCCAAATATGGTGTTGGGGAAGACTCCTGTGAATCCCTTGGAATGCAAGGCGAATCAACCAGTCAATCCTAGAGGAGGAGATCCACCCTGACCGCTCTTTAGAAGGCCAGATCCTGAAGATGAAACTCAAAGATTTTGGCCACCTCATGAGAAGGAAGGACTCACTGGAGAAGAGCCAGGAAATGATGGGAAAGATTGAGAGCAACAGAAGAAGAATGGAATGACAGAGAATGAGGTGGCTGGATGGAGTCCTTGAAGCAGTTGGTGTGAGTTTAAATGGACTCCAGAAGATGGTGGAGGACAGGAAGGCCTGGAGGAATGTTGTCCATGGGGTTGCGATGAATCGGACACAGCTTTGCAACTAACAACAACAACAATAAGCAAAATTATATAAGCTTGTTAAATGAAACAAATATGATTAATGTTATTTTATTTGTATCAAAATGTAGGACATTCCTGTGCCACATTATTCATGCATTGACATGTTTGTAAAAAAAAAAAAACTTGGGGGGAAAAGAATTTTAGTTTGACAAATGGGAAAATGGAATCTGAATTTTTAGGCTAAGGTTGTTCCCAAAACAGGTCTTAGCCTGGCTCTGAAGTCAGTAAAGATATAGAGGAATGGAATTTTCAGCCTTTTTTTTTTTAATTGGAGGATTTTAGCAAAAGTCTCAGCAGCGAAAGGAGCCAAGACCCCAAACAATACACAAACACACAAAAAATAGAGTTATGATTAAGGAAGTTAATACCCTAAAAATTCATTTATTGGTTCCTAAAGCCCATGTCACACTGCACCAAAGGATGGAAAGAGGATGTAAAATGGAGAAAAATGCTTGCCATCCGTTGGTTAACGCGATGCATCCATTGTATACTCACTGCGTCCGTGATTCATACTCTCCATCCATCCAGCATCCGTCTACTGAGATTTCATTCGCTCAAAAAGTTTTGAGCTGTACAAAACATTTTGAGCGGATGAAGTATCCAACGCATCAATTCTACATCTGCTACGCATACGGGGAACATCCGTTATATGTCCGTTGTCATCCGTTACGCGTCCGCTATATCCGCTAGGCATCCACTGCACATCCGCGTAACTCACATCCACTCCAGTGGAAAATGGACACAGGGAGGAA
>BHFT01034199.1:0-10081 GCA_004320025.1 Laticauda laticaudata
TAAATCTTTAAATAAATAAATAAATAAATAAATAAATAAATAAATAAATAAATAAATAAATAAATAAATAAATAAATGCTGGGGTTAGCATGGAATTTTAATTACATTTAATTGACAAATTCTATTTTTATAGCAATATTAAGGTCTTCTAGGTGGACTTCAAACCTCATAATATCATGGACATATCTATGTAGTTTTCTGTTCAAAAATATTTAAGTGGTTTGGCACTGTCAACTGTCTTTTTTAAGATTTTTTTTTTAAATTTATAATTGTTGCCTATAATTTCCTGATCATTTGCATCCATGTTTTAACCAAGTTCAAACCTGTATTTAGCCTTCCGAAGTCAGCCAAGATTGATGTGATAACAATACTCACTGTTTATTCATATAATTCCATCTTTATGTCACAATTTTCAATGCCACTGCTATGGATGTTGGATGAACCTGAGACTGAAAAAAAATGTGGTGGGTTTGGAGTTTTGTTGGTTTTTGTTGTCGTTGTTGTTGTTGTGTAAGTCACTTATTCAGGTTTGTACCTGACACAAATCTAGTTTATAGAAGTGGACAATATTATTTGTCTAGCATTCCTATTAGTTTTCTTTCATGGCTTATATGGTAATAGAAGTCATCAGTTGAACTACAGAATGACTGGCCTTATTTTTTATGTCATACCAATTTCTGTGAGTGGAAATCAATCAAATGTTGTGCCTGTTACAATCCACTTCAACCTACGTGTCCTCTATTTTCACTTTATGCTGCAGACAAAATTAAATTTTAAATCAGAGCTCATTTAATTTGTGGGCAGATGTAAATGACTAGAATAATTAGCTATATTTTAAAAAGAGAGAGATGATTATAGTATCTTGGAAAAAATGTATTCTTTTCTTTTAGCTGTTCAAAGCTACCATCTGTATTAAAGACACAATAGAAAGGATACTTGTAAAGGAAATAAAATACAGCCTCCTTTATTTTACCAGCTTCTCCAGCAGAATCAAAATTATTTTCCAGCTAAAAAAAGCTTACATTTGTTTTTTAAAATACCTGGAAAATGTTTTTTAAATCACTGGAAACAGAATATTTTCATTTCATCAAATGACAAGCAGTTTGAAAGATTACTCTTAAAGGCCCGGTCCCACTGGCTGACGGATGCAAAACGTATGCATAAAGGACACAGCAAACGAGCAAAATTTTGGGGGTGGCTCCATCTGTTGTCATCCTCTCCAAAAAGTGATGAAAATTTGCATAAACAGAACAGAAAAGAACGGACGTGGGTAGTATGTAGCGGGAATGTCAAACAGATGTTCATCTGAAGCCTAGTGGATGAAAGCGGATGGAAGGGGATGACACCTCCGAAGGGGTTACAATGGATAATTGTGAAGCAGACGCATAGCGGATGAAGCGGATGCATCACGTACGCCTAAAGGAAAGAAAGGGGATGCCGCACGGATGTATATCGGATGCAAACCATTCATTGTGCATCCTTTCTATTTCCATGCGACTAACGATGTATAGACATTCCATGTACCCTTTCTTTCCTCCCTCTTTCCGTTTTCAGCTGCAGCGGATGTGAGTTGCGAGGATGCCCAGAGGATGCAGAGAGGATACAGCAGACATTTAATGGATGCTAACGGACATAGAACGTTTCTTGCTTGTATGTCGCAGATTTACATCGTACATGGCGGAAAGTTCATCCATTCACAAAGTTTTGTGCAGCTCAAAACTTCTTGCATGGATGAAATCACAGTGGATGGATGCTCGACGGATAGAGGGGATGAAACATGTATGCAATGAGTACACAACGGATGCATAGCGTTTTTCAACTGATCGCAAGCTTTTTTTAACGTTTTACATCCTCTTTGCATCCGTAAGTGTAGTGGGACAGGGCCTTGACATTCAAATAAATTTCAGTTTGTGTTTTCAGCTTTGATCTGGATCAATTGTTTTTAAAATAATAGCTGAACAGCAGAAAGCAATAGTTGTCTTCATTTGGAAGGAAAGCTAAAAATCCAGACATCCATATTTGCTTATACACCCTGTACTGGATTTTAAAATGCTGGTCCTTTTCTCCAACTGATGGGCATTTGGAGACAGACCTGCCACAGTTTGTACATACATCTCAGAAAAACAACTGGAAATTGAGAGAAAACCTATTTCAGCAAAATTATGGGTCTGCAACATAGTGCTATGACTCTTTGTTTTTTATGATGTTACAAGAAACAAAATGGAGACCAACGCACGTGCGCACACACACACACACATACAAACACAGAAGAATTTCTATGCAGAATCAGTTGCTTGGAAAGAATGGAAGGCAGGCAGAAATGTATGTGATGTAGTAGAAAATGCAGACTATCATCCTTACAAAACTTTTATTTGGAGTCTTATACCCAAACTCATGTGATGAGATCGAGCATTATTCACAAAATGTTTTGGATAGGTAAAATGACAAGATTGAAGCTGGCAATGCAAGATTCCCAAAACTCAATTAAGAGAAAGCTGTTTAGCAGCCCAAGGTTTGATTCCAGGTAGGAGTGACGAAGGGAGGGAGGGAGAGGGAAAGGGAAAAGGAGAGGGGGAGGGAGGGAGAGAGAGAGGGAGAGAGAGAGAGAGAGAGAAAGAGAGAGAGAGAGAGNGGGAGAGAGAGAGGGAGAGAGAGAGAGAGAAAGAGAGAGAGAGAGAGATCACTGCCATCATCAATCAGTCCATTGCAGGATGAGACCCATTATCATAATCTCCCATGGTGATCCAACATAGGTTATTAGACAGATGTTTTTCAACATCCCAGTCTAACGGAAAGAGTGTGATGGGCCCAACTTACCCAGCTGGCATCCAAGCTTATTACAGAATTAGAACTGAGTCTCCTGACTTCTCACCACACCTTACCCACTATATCAGATTGGCTCTCATAAACATAAACACAAATATATTAGATATTCATCTGCTGTTATATGCAGAACTTCTTCTGTATAGAACTTCCTAATATTAACCTATAAAGCTTTTTATCTTACTTTTCTTACATATGCAGAAATTGTCAAGCAGCTACACAAGGAAAGATGCTCTGGGAACCAACAAATCTTACACCTTTGCCTATAAAGTTAGCCCTTCTCTGCCTTTTATTCATCTCTACCTTTGCAGGAAGAAATGGGAGTCAGATGTTTTTGTTCAATAGGTCCCAAAAGATATTTTAACTGCCTCAAATGAGCATACTCCCCAAACACACATAGCAGAGGCATCCTTGATTTCAGTGGAAGAGTTAAGACTGTATGGTCTAATCCATGCTTATGTGGGAGTAAATTCCCCAGGTTGCAGTAGAGTGGATTTTAGCCTACACATAGATGGTAGTTGCAGCTTTGCTGGCATCTGAAGTAGCTGTCAAAGAATCAATGAAATTAAATCAGATCAGGGAGAGGGAGACGGCTCATTAAATGACAGAGTATAGGATTTCTGGAAGAGCAGGAAAAAAAATGCCACTGATTAATTACCTCCAGACATTGTGTGTGCTCCAACAGTTTTTACAAAAAGATTGGACAACTATTTGTCTGAAATGATGTAGAGTCTCCTGATTGAGCAAGGTTAGGACTAGAAGACCTTAAATGTCCCTTCCAAGAGTGCTATAATATTATCATTCTTATCTTCTTTTTTAATGTGTCCATGGAAAGCTTTAGAATGAAGCTAAATCTGATTGTTCTGATCATCAGCTTTGTCATGATCCATCTGATTCATGGTCCATTGTCCAAAGGCACCAGGAGAACTGCTTAAAAGAGGGAAAGTTAAAGTAATGCCACTCAAAAATGATGCTTATTTTGTAATGCTTAAATAAAGGAGAAGAAGACAGGTGAGGGTGCCAGTGGAATTAAGCAGGGGGAAACAAATGATTGCAAGAATGACTAAAAGGTGTGGCATTATTCTACTATCAAATGAAGCAATTCTACTTTTTCATTCTATATAAGGAATCAGTTTTTGTTCCAAAAAAAAAAAAAACCAAACCCCACCCTNTTGTTCCAAAAAAAAAAAAACACCAAACCCCACCCTCTTTGTATTAGCCCAAAGAATCTGTTTTATTGTCTGTCCAGTCTTTGGGGTGAGAATTTTTCTGCTGGACATTCATAAAATGATAGCCACCTACAAACTGAATACCATCCACACTGGCAGCATGGATTCCTAATCCTCATTCATCTTTGTCTCTCATTCCCACAGCCCCTAAACCTGCCTACAGGAGGAGAGAAAAGAAAGTTTCATTGTATTAACAGAAATCTAGTTGAACAACATAGGATGTAGCTCAGAGGATACATGGTAATGTTTCTTGGTTCTAAGTCTGGTATGAACAGAATTGTGAGAGAAGAATAAGTGAAAGAGACCATACTATTGGGAAGTGAGGGAAAATAGTTGACTATATTCAGAATTTGATTTTCTTGAGGACAGTGACATGAAGCTAAAACTGCATGAAGAGGTCTCATTCTTTCTCAGATATTCATAATAACTAGCATTATATTTAATGTGTTAAGCAATCCAATAGGATTGCAATAATATTTAAAACTGAGTTGTTATTGGAAACTAACCAAATAGATAAACTTAGTCAACATCATTTAGTTGAAAATAATCATTTTATTAGGAATGGGTCAAGTGCAAGGACCAGTTTTGTTTTGTTTTTGTCTTTTACTACACATTTACAGCACAACAGTAAAAATTGTCCGTAGATTAAAAAAAAAACCTGGGGAGCAATTCATAACTATTACATTCTGAATCTTAATGTCCAAGACAAAATACAAATTAAGAAGACCAATGTTTGTTAGTCAAGAGAATGAAGTGAGAATATGAGAAGGTACATGTCTCAGTACTTTTCAGAAAAACATAATCTTTGCAAGCAAGTTGGGACATTTCTCTGCATCTAATAAACATGCTGAACTCCCCCAAAAAGTTAATCAGGGTTAGCAGACTATCACAAAAGCCCAAAGCTCTAGACTTCTTTAGAAATCAAATCCCAAAAGATAGCGATGGCAAGGCACTTCTCCATTGTTGCCAACAAAGCTAAATTGATGCATCTGCTTAGTCTCCCAGAATTGAATCTTGGGAATCTTTACCACTTACATACTGTATATAACTTATCCTTTCCTTGACTTAAACAGAAGGATAATGGATACCACCAGTCTAATATAGTACTTAATGCTTTCCCCTAATAATAAACTATTTATAGATTTTATGGTAAGTAAGTATACCTTCCATATTTCTTAGAAGACCTTCTAATAGCACACTAAAAGTACCCACAAATAATAGATTCAAGATCAATACATGAGAGAATATGGACATTTCTTTTCAGGTTTAAAGTTCCTGCTGGAATCATTCTCCCTCAGGGATTAAATGTGTAAATCCACACGGGGAAAGTTGATGGGCAATTGTTCAAATATCAGATTAAAATAGCTAATAGCAGCTAAAGTGTGCTATTTCCTGTACTGCAATGCGAGGTGGGGGTTCTCATATACCAGGTGTCAGTTTTAAGTCTGTGAGCTGATTTATGGAGCACTGATATTATAACAATGTTTAGGCATGAAGATGCTACCTCCCGGCATCTTACTTACTGAAAACTGCAATAGATGAGATTGTGCCTATCTCCATTTCCCAGTAGCTTGAAAGCACATTACTTTTTGAGCTGCAAGATAACATTGATACTAGCAACTTTTTAGGGCAAAGTTACCATCTAATTTTTTTTCTTAGAAAGTAATATAGAATATATGTAAAATTTAGTGTGTGGAAAGGGATAATGTGATTCCTGTCAATGGAAGTCATTAAAAAAAAACCTCTTCCTTCCTTTTATTAATTAACCATACTTGCTTATACTGTATCACACATTTCTTACGTACAAGTGTCACTGCTCTTTTTCTATAGGTTCTGTGTATAAACAGGGAGAACTTATTGATATCTATATCTTGTGGGTCTTGACTGTACCCTTTCTGTAACCTAGAAAACTATTTACTGTTAGACCTTAAATGTTACCAATTATTGATGCTTTTTTGTAGAATACAGTCTCAAATTTAATAGATCATCCAAAAGGTCACTGATAAACATACAAATAGAGCATCCTATGGACCCACAGGATGGCAAAAGATGGTTCCTGGGTTGGCCTCAAATCATCCTTAGATGATTCACATACAGAACTAGGAAAAGGGAAAAATCCTCCTCATAGGAAATGTCACTTAAGCCCATATCACACTGCACCAACGGATGCAAAGAGGATGTAAAACAGACAAAAAAGTTTGCCATCCGTTGGTTAACACGATGTACTCACTGCCTCCATTTTGCTTCCTCTCTATCTGTCCAGCATCCGTTTATGGACGTTTCATCCGCTCAGAAAGTTTTTGCGCTGCAAAACTTTTGCTGTGGAAAATGTATCCCAATTTCATACCGTTATGCATCCGCTACGTAACCGCTACGCATCCATTCTGCATCCGTTATGCATCCGCTATATCCGCTAGGCATCCGTTCCGTTCACGCAACTCGCATCCCGCTTGGACGCAGGGAGGAAGCGAACGGACGCAGAACGGATGCAGAATGGATGCAAGCGGAAAACAAAGCATTTAAAATGGAAAAAACATCCGCAGAGGGGACCTATCTCGGATAGCTCTACAGGATGCCTATGAGGATGCCTAAGAGGATGCAAAGGGATACCTAATACTGCCTATAAAAAGGGGGAGCAACACATCTGGATCTCACTTTCAGAATAGCAGCCCTGCGGTGCGGACCTCTTCAGCCTCATCTGCCTCTTGCTCTTCCACAGCATCCAGTCATGTCCACCGTGGATCGTAACCAGTCCTTTGGCAGCCACCATCCTTCTGCAACAGTGCAAGCCATCTACAGGCTCTGTGAACTCTATTATGGGAAGAAAAAGAGGTGGCCAAGAAGCTATGGGTACGAAGATGGTTCACCAGAAGATCAGAGGACGGACTGTACAACAAGCTGATGGTGGAGCTCAGAACGAAGACACTTAGGCATTCCAGAACTTCATGAGGATGCCTCCAGCCTGTTTGATGAACTTGTGCAGCGCCTGACACCCAGGTTGACCAAGACAAACACCAACTTTCCGGCCCAGCCTGGAACCTGGGCTCAAGGTGGCACTCACTCTACGCCACCTGGCCTCAGGGACACCTAACAGGAGCATGCAGTACGGCTGGAGGGTGCCACACAAACACCAATCAGCATTGTGGTCAGAGAAGTAGCGTACAGGCCATCACGAAGAATTACAAGGAGGAGCTCCTCCAGTGCCCCACACTGAAGAAGGATGGAAGAAAGTTGCAGAGCAGTGGGTATCAGAAGTGGAACTTCCCCAACCCTTGGAGCCATAGATGACAAGCACGTGGCCTGCAAAGCACAGCAAGTCGGGGTCCACTTATTTCAATTACAAGGGCTTCTTCAGCATCATCCTCTTTGCCGATGGTCGATGCTGACTGCAAGTTTCATGTACATCGATGCTTCAGCATCGGCTCATCTTCAGATGCCCAGGTATACAACGCCAGTCACCTCAAGGAGGAGCTAGAATGCAACCTCATCGTGGGCTTCCCAGATCCAGAACCCTGCCCAACGACACACAAGATGTGCCCCTACTTCATCGTGGGGATGAGCGCCTTCTTCCCTCAGAACCTTACCTCATGAAGTCCTACACTTCCATGATGCCTCACCCGTGAAGAGAGGATCTTCAACTATAGGCTGTCCAGGGCAAGGCGGGTGGTGGAGAACGCCTTTGGCATCCTGGCCAACAGGTTCCAGGTACTTCTCACTACCATGCAGCATCGCACAGAGACCGTGAGGAGGATTATAGAAGCTTGCTGCATCCTGCACAATCTCATGCGCACCCGCTACCCAGTCTTGGCAGAACAGGCTCGTGGACCTCCAACAAGGCAACTGGGGACATGGAGCCTGGGAATGGAGGCAAGGCAAAAACCTGATAGACACTGAGATGTGCAAGGCCCCAAACAGAGCCTCACGTTGAAGGGAAGAAGCAACGCAACCTCCTGAAGTACTGGTGCAACTCCAGCTGGAGCAGTGGAGTGGCAAGACAGGATGATAGATGCTTAATGGATACTTCCTTCAACCTGTCTCATCACACGGATGAGATTGGGCCATGGTATGTTGAGTGGCCCGACAATGAACAGCGGCATTTAATAAAGAGTTGTGTTTATGTTGAAATGTGTGGATCAATGATTACATTGTTATTGAATAATAAAGGGCCATAGGTATGGCACCTAGGCAGGGTGGACCATACAGTCCGACTATGCTTGCACTGGAGTTTATCTTTCCCACAGCTATTTACCCATCCCAAAGGTATCCCTGCCCAACCTACTGCTATCTTAACCCTCCCACAAGCATGCAAAGGCTTAACCATTTCTAAAAATTTCCACCAAGACTTTATTAAAAAAAAGAAATGAAGCAAGTGTATGAATCAAAAATTAGACTTTTTATAACAAGAAGCTATAAAACAAAAATGAGTCTCGGCACTCCTCCGGGTCGCTCAGTCTCAGGGTGAAGGGTGCAGGTGCTGTGGAGGTTGCTGGTGCTGGGAGTGCTTGTCGTCAGCTCCTCCAAAAAGCAGACAGCAGCAGAAGCCCCAGCCCCAGAAGAGCGAGCCCATGCTGTAGAGAAGCCCCAGGAGAACCAGAGTGAGGGCCAGGGGGCGGGATGGTAGCCCTGTCCTCTTGCAAGGGCTGGCAGCAGATGGCTGAGGCTTGCTGTGCTTCAGCATGGTTGTGGTTGCTGGCTTGTAGGGAGGCTGGCAGGAAGGCGGCAGGGAGGTATGCACCAAGGCTTGCAGGCAGCAAGGCTGGCAGGCAGGCAGACAGCAAGGCTGGCAGCGAGGTCTGGCAGGCAGGCAGACAGCAAGGCTGGCAGGGAGGCTGGCAGGAAGGCTGGCAGCAAGGCTTGCAGGCAGACTGCGGCAGGACAGGCAAGGCAGTCGATGTGTCTGGAAGCAGTCTTCCTCTGAATGGCGACCTGCTTCCGACTGCCTTCGCGTATATCCGCGGCGCTTGCAACTGCATCCCCCCCGCATGCGCAATTAATGCCAGGCATCTGCTAGGCTTCCGCTGTGCATCCACTAGGCTTCGCTCTGCCATCCGCTTCATCCGCTGTGCATCCGTTCTGCATCCGCTGTATCCGTTCTGCGTCCGCTTGCTGAGCCCCCCCGGAAGCCTAGCGATGTCCAATCCGTTCTCATCCGCTTCCATTATGCTGGGCTTCCGTTCAGCATCCGCTTTCCATCCGCCCTGCATCTCCCCGCGTCCATGTTATCCCTCCGGTTATGCAAATTTTTGCCCTTCTGAGAGGCGGATAACAATAACAACGGATGGAACATTTTTCTCATCCGTTGTGTCTGTTTTGCATCCGTTGGGCAGTGTGACAGGGCCTTTAGCTTTCGGCTGCAGGCAGTCATGCTGTTCTCATGGAAGTTAGATTCCCATTGATATCAACAGAGTTGGTTGGGAGAGCACATGGACTCTTCACCATTGTTGGCAGATTCAGTGCAACATACAATCTGATTGCCTGAACAAAGAAAGAGGGAAGGGTCTTCTCATCCTTTTGGAATCATTTCTTCATTCTTACATTTCTTCATTCGTAAGAATCTTGTTGATTAACCTTAAAGGGGGCAGGAAAAGTAAAGAGTCAGACCAACCTTTAACAAGAACATAAAAGTAGGATAAAAGCAAGAATCCTTTAAGGATTTGAAGTCAGCAGGTTTTAATAAATTTTATAGTTAATTCCCCTCCATTTTTATTTCCCCTCCATTTTTATTTAGTTTCTTTATTGATAAAAAGCATGATACGTAATTAATCAGAGAGCCAATTTTTCAGAAACAAATGGAACTTGTCCATGCAATATGCTAAGATAACACAGATTTAGTGGAATCTGTTGAAATTGTGAGGTATCATGGCACATATGCACAGATGTTTGTGCTTGGTATCTTTGGTTATTATATATATATATATTATATATATATATATTATATATGTGAGCCTGACCCACATACAAACTCAATACAGAAGCCTGATGATGGCAGATGAGATTCTGCTGAAATGTTGCTATAACTTTAAAAGCAC
>BHFT01034200.1:0-10156 GCA_004320025.1 Laticauda laticaudata
TACAAAAACCTCAGAAAATATATATATATATATATATATATAAAATTATAATGTGAATGCTTAAATTATATTAAACATGGGTAACATCTAAAATAAATATCTTTTTGCGGTGGCAATACTGAGGTTTATCTGATATGTGATAGTTGATAGTCAATATGCTCAAAGTATAGTGACACACGATTAACTTAAATCATCCCCCCTCCATGAACTATTACATCGGGGTTTAATGGTGCCTATCATGTGGATTTTGAATGACACTGACTTTCTATAGTTTGCTGCTACAGTAGGTCTGGTCTTATCTTCTACTCCTTTCCTAACAAATGTATACATTTCAACTCTGAGTTAATGGCCAATTTTTTTCCCATTGACACATTGCGACAAAGAATCTGTGCTGAAGCCAAAACTAGGA
Source organism: Laticauda laticaudata (assembly GCA_004320025.1). Classification (NCBI taxonomy): domain Eukaryota; kingdom Metazoa; phylum Chordata; class Lepidosauria; order Squamata; family Elapidae; genus Laticauda; species Laticauda laticaudata. Next base: position 410 of record BHFT01034200.1, read on the forward strand.
ATCCCCATTCAGATGGTAACTACTGGTTTAGATGGCAATTATTCTATAGAATGTAGGAACAAATAAGTCTCAAAGGATAATTTAAAGCTTTGAGGGGGCTCAAGCACCACTGAAGAGTAGATCAAATATGTTCCAAAAACCCCAAATCTAGGATTTCTTGACCCAATGCAGGCATTGGGATTTTTCATCTGAAGCATTTGGTCCATGCTTAATTATGAATGATGCAATTATCCAGCAATAATGGGCACATTCCCCAGCTATGTGTGTGGGCTTGTATTATAGCACGCATGACATTTTGCATGGCGGAAAGAGTAATATTTAAGATGTACTGGAAAGTATGTTTCCTTCTGCCTCGGCTGAAAAGAAAATAGTTGATTCAAATATAAACAAGATGATGCAAAGGGTGTGAAGAACAGAAATGTTTTGTAGAGCTGTATTAATTAATCTGTTTTTCTTGCTTTTTTAATGAGGCGGGGAATAAAATTAAAGCCATGTTGTGTTATGTTTAAGGCTGGAAGCTTAGAAATTTTATTAGGCACCACAAGTTTTGCTGGATTTCCAATAGTCCCAGCCAGCCCAGCCAAAACTGAGGAATATATAACTGTTTAAGTTCAATAACTTAACAGAAAAACATTCTACAACTCTCTAGCAGAGTTTTATGCAACCATAAGGCTTACACAGTTGAGTGTGACCTATTTCTAAGAAAGTACATATAGGATTGGGGGTGCAATGGCTCAGTGGTTAAAGATGCTGGCAGCTGACAGCCCAGGTTCGAGAACTGAGCTCTGCACTATGGGGTGAGCTCCCATTCCTTGCCTCAACTCCTGCCCTCCTAGCAGTTTGAAAGCATGTAAATGTGAATAGATAAATAGATACCACTTTGGTGAGAAGGTGACAATATTCCATTACCTTTGATGTATAGCCATGTATAGCCATGACCCCAGAAATTGTCTCTGGACAATACCAGAGGTGGTATTCAGCAGGTTCTGACCAGTTCTGGAGAACCGGTAGCGGAAATTTTGAGTAGTTTGGAGAACCAGCAAATCCCACCTCTGACTGGCCCCATCAACCCCATCTCTTCTCTGCCTCCCACTGAGTCCCAGCTGGTCGGCTGGGTCTTCTTTGGTTGCCCTGCACAGGAGAATGGAGCTGGAAAGTGGGTTAGTGGGGTGGGGAGGGAATGGGATTTTGCAGTATCCTTCCCCTGCCACGCCCACCAAGCCCTGCCACACCCACAGAACTGGTAGTAAAAAAAATTGAATCCCATCAATGGACAACATCTGCTCCCTCGACTAAGAAATAGAGATGAGCACCAGCTGGCAAACAGACAAGCTAAAACTTTAATAGATTAATTTTAAGCCTGGAAATTCCTGATTATTGTTTAGGGTGGTTTGACTCTCGAGTATCAGTGTAACATGGCACAAAGGAATGAAAAGCTAAAGATGGACTTAAAAGTGAAGGTTTTGTGAATACGGCATTTCAAAGGGGAGCAGATATTACAGTTTTTAATAAAGTCTCCTATGAAGTGAAGTCAGCTCTTGGTGTCATTATGGACACATCCATGTCATTTTCTTGGCAAAAAGGTGGAAACAAATTGCCATTACTGTCTTTTGGGATGGTTTTCAAGTTCCTATTCAAAATCCACCTGGATTTTCCTGTTGGCTTCTCATCCAACCACTAGCAAGGCTTAATCCTGTTCAATCCAGACAAATCAGCCATGGCTTACCATCTGCTGAGACACTGTAGCTTTGATATTATGCAGAACCTATTAAATTTAATTTATTCATCAAAAAGTAGGTGTTTGGTCAACTAACCATACTCTCATCTCTTCCTATTGTATTTTCTTCACCTAAGCAATAAAATTAAAGAAGACATCTTTGCAGTGGGTTGGGATTGTTAGCAAACAGAGCTCTTTAAAACATGGGAAGGAAACTGCAGCAGGGAAATTTGAAATATTTCCTTTTAACCATCTTACGCCTTGAGAAAAGTTAAGTGGAACAATAAGTACTATTTTTTTTAAAAAAGGATCAGCACATTTCTTGATCTTTGTGGAGACCTAGGAATTAGGTTTTCTATTTGCCTCTAATTCACCTTCACTTTCCATTGTGCATGTAATTGATGGTTAGATAATTGAAAAGATTGCTTGGGAAGGTATTAAGTTGAAAGAGCCTTTTTTATATATATACTTCCTTTTGAAAAAAAAAATCTTTAATCCTGAGGATTCTTGATTCATTTTAAGGATTTAAATGAGCCTTCTTGCTTCTCTCTCCCCCTGCCACCCAATAATTATGGTATTGAGAAGGAGCCGTGACAAAAATAATATACAATCTTCTTGATCAGGATGCATTTTAGTGCCAAGTGTAGAAGGAAGTGTCTTCTTTTCTTGCTGTTCCATTTCTTTGGTTAAAGATGTCTACTTGACAAAGGTAACTGATGACTGACTTGAGCCTATTTCTTGAGCTATCATTTGCTCTGCAGACAGTAAACCCATAACGAAAAGCCTTCTTTTGTTTTACTACTCCATTAGTAGATAGTGAATGTTCAGGAGTCAAATATTCTGACATTGCAGTGTGATTTAAGAGTGAAGCTTGAATATCACTCATATTTTCCAGAGATGAAAGCTAGAGCCTCAGTGGTGCAGTGGTTAGAGTGCAGTATTGCAAGCTATTTCTGCTGCAACCAGTTGCCTGCAATTTGGCAGTTGGAGTCTCACCAGGCTCAAGGTTGACTCAGCCTTCCATCCTTCTGAGGTCGGTAAAATGAGGACCCAGATTGTTGGGAGTAATAAGGGCTCTGTAAACTATAGACAGGGCAATAAAGCTGTATATAAATTTAAGTGCTATTGGGTTGACCTTTATCATGTTCTCTTCAGATCCTTTTTCTTAGGTGTAAGTCAGTTCTCACTAACAAGAATCTTGCCTGGATTTAATCTTCTTGCTTCTTGCAGATATCTTAGATATTTTTCCAATATCAAGCCTAGATTCAACTTGATGAGGGGCTTTACCTTGGAGAAACAGAGATGACCCACTCAATGCAGCAAAGAGCATCTTTCATTCCTTTCTCTTCCTTGACAAAAGTCTGCCTCAATGAAATATTTTGGGTCTTCTCCGCAGTTGTCACAAATGTTTTTCTCTAGTGGAGCCAAGTGCTGTGGCTGTCCCATTGGGGGACCATTTTGCTTCAGATGAACATTAATAGACAATACAATACAGCAGGATTTCTTAGAACAGAAAAAAAATTCCTGTCTTCTGCTCCTGCAGTTTTGGAGATACATAGCCTTCAATCTTCAAGCAAATGATATAAGAGACCTTATTCAATTGGATCAAACGTCTCTCCTTCTGGCAACCCATTTTATATAACAGCAAACCAAACATTTGTGGGAAATCTGCAACCACAGGCATGGCCAATGCTTTTTCTTTAGTGTTGTCCTTCCACAACTGATGTTCAGAGGCATTTATTTCCCTCAGATCCCAGGTATTACGCATAATTATAACCTTTGTGATTATATCAACTATAATTTAGTAGAGTATACAGAAACCCTGCCCCAGTCTATGATAGTCAGTGGTGCCAGAGAATGTCGGGTTTAAGTAGATTAGTCAACTTTGAATGACTAATTTAAGGATAGGAGTTAAATCAAAGCGGAGCCCCTCTCCCTGATGAAAAAAGACACAAGAATTGGCAATTTAGATAGTTCCATAAGAATCTCAAGGCCAACAACAAAAAAAGAAGGATCCAGTTTCTAGACCATTCTAAAGTCAACTGATGTAGGAGGTGGAGTCAAGAGAGGAGTCAGCTTGGAGTCATTACATTTCCACAGGCAATACAAATCCAGCCACCCCTTCAATTCCAATAATTCTTATCTAGCATGAATTTAGTGGTGACAGTTAGTTGACTAGATTCTTGTATAAAGGCATGAGCAATAAATCTTCTGACTAAAACTTAATATGTGGTCCTGACTCTTTGCATCTGACAACTGAACCTTTATGGAGGCAAGAGATGTGGTAGCTTCTCTTTCTCTGGAGAAGTGAGCTGGACTGCTAAAGGACTCCTCCTCCTGATTTCATAGTCCCAGAATTCAGTATTTTCTGAGAAGGTGGTGATCCTGCCTGATATTAATCTGTTAACTCAGTGAAGATGAATGCGAAGCCTTTTCTTCTGGAAAGGAGATCTCCAAATGTGGAACTAATTATTTACTTCCTTAGCTGCTCTGCATGCTAAAGAGTCCAAATGCTAGAATGATCAACTTCCTACTAAGAAGTTCTTCTTGTACACACAACCATAACACTAGCCATATTAATAAGAGAAAAAGATGAAACCCCTTAAGTTGTTCAGTCATAAATGATGAGCCAATATTCAAATAATTCCTAATGAACATGACCTTTGGGAGGTACATGAAGAGCAAAGGAATTATCTCTGATCAAAATATGGCTTGGCTGCCAAAGGGTGATGTCATGAATGAACAGAATATTTCTCAGCAATTTTTTTTTTCAAGAGTTCACACTTTGCAACACCTTTGACAGTTTTCCCTTCACTGATTTTCTATCATTCATTCCACTGTTCATATAACAAAGACAGAACATTTGAAAGTTGCATATTAATGATTAGCTCCTGAAATAGATTTTCCCCCCTTCCCCTCTGATGTTTAAATGCATTCTTTTTGAACATTCATGAACCAGTTCAGTTCCATTTCCATGTTTTATTTTCTTATTTGAGAAGGCACAGATGGCTGAGGAACAATGCCGGCTCACCTGTTTATCTAGCACTTGCTAACACGCTTAAAAATTCATTTGCCCAAACTAATAGTGTATAATCCCAAGAATATAAATATTGTTCTACATAGATAACCAACCTAGGCATGTCATGTTTCCAAGCTAGTTTAGCAGAACAATAAATGGCAATCTTTGCCACATCATCTATGATCCAAAAACAAAGAAATGTCAAATAAAATTTGGATCTCATATATGCGCATTCATTGCACCTATTAAGTCATTGATTTCAAATGTGCATTGATGTATCTGCTTGTCTACAGACAATGACTATGTTGTGTGCATGGTTTTATGTTTTCAGTGTTCTTCATTAATATTAATTAATATTAATTCCTGATACCTTGAATAAATAGTATTGCAGTAGTATTTTATTTCTGAAAAGAGCCAGTAGCTTCATCATCTTTTGAATAGGTTTTGAAGAGGTATATAATATTTTGCTTTCCATTATTTAGAGGAAAGAAATGGGGTATTTTAAATCAATCAGCAGAACAGTCTCCTGTAAAATAATATAAATTTAATAGTCATTTTATTCATTAGTCATGTGGACACTTAAAAAAGTAGCATGATTTTCAAAGCTTATCTACTGTAGCACTCAAGAATTCTTAATGATCAACAAGATTATTTGTTCTGGTAATTCACAGCTTAGCACTAAAGAATGGAGTCTGGAATTTCTTTTTCTTAGTGCCTGGGAACTATTGAGTTGTCAATTGATTCCAGTGATTTACTCATCTGTTGCTGCTGCTGGACTTAACTGGACAACAGAAGCTATGTGGGAAAAAATTAATGAAATCTCCAAACAAACAGAGTGTTCTCATTTATAAAGATTTTAAACGTGTTTTCTTTAAAAAGTTCCTTTTCTTTCAATAAAGCAATATAAAATGAAACGACATACCCGTGTGCATTGTGAAAAAATAATAATTGAGAACTCAAAAACCTTTTATAAACTATTTCCAGTGTGTATTAAGCTGTTCGGCTGGTGAAAGATGTTCATATAATATTTAGGCAGATTTTCCATGGAAAGGGAATGTCAAAGGAATTGGCTCAATTTTGGTTTTTGGTTTCCCCCCCCACACCAAACTTGCCAAAATCAGGGGCAAGTCCAATAGCATAGATGAGTTTTCTTTCTAGTTCCTGTTTCAGTGAATTTGTATTTGAGGAAAGGGGGATCTCTGAACTCTACTGCAGATGGAGAACTTGATTTTGAGATGATTACACAAGTGCTTCATGATACTTTTCGAGTTCCAGTGAGACACAATTGCTCTTAAATGAGTAGGTCTCTTCAGCTGCCTTTGACTGTAACTCCCATCAGATCCAGTTTACATGGGCTATCATTGTGGGTGATGGGGTTTCTAGACTCACATGTTGGGGGAACATTAGGTTGTTGCATTGGTTGAATACTTTCTTTGATTTCAATTTTGTTTGGGCTACTTTGTTCCATTTAGAGAGCTAAGTAATAAAATGAACACACAGTTCTTCGAAGAGACATGAATGACTTAACCGTGTTTGCATTTGGAATGGTCATTAAAGTAGTCTGAATTGTCTGAGAAGGACTTCTGGCCTTTCGCTTCTCTCCTCAATGTTCAGCCTAGTCTGGACTATTGATATCAAAGTACTTGTATAAGTCTGTGTTTCAAAAAAAAGGGGGGTGAAGTAGGGTGAAATCAAAGCCCAGAAAAGTGTGAGGATGGAGGTCTCTTGGTAGAATTAAGTGATGGATTGGAAGAGAGAGGTCCATTTGTGAAGAGAACTCTTAACATTTGGCAGTTCACCCTTTTGGAGAAGCCCAAGGACTGCTTTCAAGGAGACCTACCTTCTCCCTCTCTTTGTAAAGTCCTCACTCTAAGCAAGGGAACAGTGGATAAATAGGTGTTGTCTCCAATTGTCTATCCTATTCTATGTATCCCAGCTGCACACCTATCCAGAGGTAGATGGAAAGTAATCAAGAATGGGAGATGATTGTAAAGAGGAAATGGAGGAGACACAAGAGAATATTACCAATAGACCTTCTCAATCCTAGAATTGGTTGTTCCATCTTACACTTGGGCAACCTATAGGCATTTTACTTAGAGAGAAAGAAAGAAGAAAAGACTAGACCAGTGCAGTCAAGGAATTGATTTCATCTCTACATTTCAGTATTGGATTTGACAGATCCTATTCCATCTCTAAATGAAGGAGTTTGTGTTTGGTGTGTTTGCAAATGACTGAGCACCAGCCAATGCAGCTATTCCCATCTGACATGACAGGTTTTTAATTTGGTCTTTGGGCAGTGCCCAAAGAGAACCCAGATTTGCAGCTGTTGGGGGGAAACAGCCAACAGTTGTTCTACAAACAAGTAAGGGACAATCAAAGCACAAGGAATTTTTGACAAGAAAAGGACTTCTATTCTTCAAACATTTAGCATTTTTCCAGTGTTCAAAATTTATCATGGATAACATTCAGGATTCTAATTGAGAAGAGAGCAGGAGTGATTTATGGGTTTGATGATTAAAAAAAGAGAACTAAACAAGAGGTTGATGGGATTTTAGTAATATCAAAGAGAGAAGAGTGATTTTGAGCTTGTTTATAAAATTTGAGATGTCAAAAGTCACTTTTCCTGATTTCCTCCTTCCTTCCTTTAAAAATTCTTAATATGTACATGACTATATGAAAATTTAGTATTGCAATCAATAAGTCTTAATTATGATTAACGTATTCATTTTCCATTTAAATTAATATCCTTACATAAAGCATGATAAAGTTTAGATTACAAAATATGCAAAACTATGATGATGTCTATTGTGCTTTCCATTTGTTTTGTGTGATGCAAAGTACTATAGTTTGTACTATAGTTTGTAAACTATAGCTTATTGTTTAGTGCAAAGGTGCACTTTTGTGGGCTGAGGATCACACTTTTCCTTGACTGATATGTCAAGGGCCACAACATAATGGGGTGCAGCCTGGAAAATAATGAAATTGGAATTAATTGCAAATACCATTATTGCTATTAATAGTACTCAATTCAGGGACCACATCCAGCCCTAAGGACTCAGACTGTTGTGTGAGCCCAATCACTGTGTTCAATTAATAATGATAGTTAAATAACCCATGGCTTAATTCAATGAGTGAATGATATCAATCAAATTCCACCAGGCCTATACAACATAGGTTCTTATAATTGAACAACGGATTATTGAGCTGTGTGCAATTCAATTACCCTTTACTGTATATGGGATTCCATATGGTTCATAATGCATGTGGTCACACCCTTTTCTTTCTCATAGAGGTAATGGTTCATCATTCAAGCATAATCATTATTATACTTCATAAAGCAGTCTCTTCCCAAATTTGCAGGAATTTATTGTTGTAAATCGAAAAGTTATTTGCTGGTAGAATTTGCAGAACAGACAGTCTACTTAATGGAATTCCTCTGAATATGAGCAGCCTCGACAAATTTGTGGAGCCTGTATCAATATTTCATGATCATAATATCATTATGCCATAAAGCATAATCAATGCATAGTGGGATTGGTAGACTTTTGAGAACAAACAAGAAGCAAATGCTTCTTTAAGAAATGCAAATACTGCCTGTAGTGTGGCAAACACTTAGAGCCTTTGCTTCAATAGAGCTATAAAGGAGGTGACTTTGATGTATGCATATATTACGTGATTTGCCGATGACTGTAGAAGTGTGTTTAATCATTGAATTAAGTGATAGACTGTGATTAAAAAGATTCCTTTGATTGAAAAGTGAAAAATCCACTTGGCCGCTACAGTAGAGCAAGTGTCAAAAGAATGTGCAACCTAGAAATATGTTCCCTGGGATCTCAAGAATTTGTTAAAAGGAAAGTGATTAAAACCAAAATAGCTAAAGCTGAGCCAGCATTGATTTATTTAGTGACAAGATAGTCAAGGAGTATGTGTGTGAATGTTCTATATTCTATTCATATAATCCTCACACTCTCAGTCTACAGCCTTCAGAATAAACAGAATAAAGTTGGAAGGGACCTTCAAAGTCTTCTTGTCTAACCTTTTGCTCAAGCATGGGATCCTATACTATTTCAGACAAATAGCTGTCCAATCTCTAGGTTGGATCTCTCCTTCATTAGTTTCCATCCATTGCTTCTTCAGGTGCTTTGGAGAATAAGTTGACCCCCTATTCTTTGTGGCTGCCTCTTAGATATTGGAACATTGCTATCATGTCATTCCTAGTCCTTCTTTTTCTTAAGCTAGACATACCTAATTCCTCCAATTGTTCTTCATATGTTTTAGTCTCCAGTCCCTAATCATCTTGGTTGCTCTTCCCTGGAGTTCTACTTCTATTTGACTTCAAGAGAAGATATGACAGCAAACCTTGCAGATGGCTTTTTTCTGTTAAAGCTCTGGTGTTACTGTCACCCTGAAAAGGTCATCTGCGCTTGAAAAATGACTGGAGAACATCTCTTTCACTTAGAAAAATTTAATAGAAAATCTGGTAGCATTTTTTTCAGACTAAAATATTCTTAATTACAATGGTAGAAACTTTTATGAACTGTAAACTAGCTTCCTCAGATGCTGAGAACATCACACTTTTCATAAGCAATATCAGTCAGCCATTTGTGCCCCAAAAGAGATGGAATAGATGGTCATTTCTAACTTCAAAATTCTATGGCTCTAATGGGCTCTTCATTGAAAAATATGATGATGAGGAACCTGTTTCTTCAACCACTGAGCAGCTCTATCTGACTTTTTTATTTGAAGTCTCTCCCTCTAGGGAATAAGTCCACATTTAGCACATCCATTTCCAAACCACGCCTCATCCAGCAAGGAGTGAGGCTTTTCCCTGTAGCATCCCCCAAATTTGTGCAATGTCACCCAATCTCTTCTTGTGTTCCTAGTCATGACAAACAGCAACGCTTCAATTCTAAACGCCCTGCCACACTGGCCGAAGGATGCAAAACGTTAGTAAAAAGGACACAGCGGATGAGAAAAATGTTCCATCCGTTGTTATCCGCTCTCAAAAGGG